>JASGAT010381983.1:0-13794 GCA_030220025.1 Chelon auratus
ATCTGGGGTTGCTGCAGTTGCTCAGGTCTAGGTTCAGCAACATTATGTGTCCAGAGAATGAGGTCAGCTGACTACCTGAATATACTGAATGACCAGGTTATTCCGTCAATGGATTTTGGAGAGTGTGGGACCTTTTTTTTTGGTGGCGACTTTTTTTTGGCCAGGCAGTGTATACAGTCATTTGGCCGGAATTGCGCAAATTTGTTTCAAGCTGGATTGTAGATAAATCATTTCATGCAGTTCAGGAGCAGCTTTTTTGGTGGGAGAAAGTATATTTCCTTTGAACTTTTGGTTTTTCTTGAGTTAGGAGAACACTTGAACTGATTTTTACTGAAACTGTATTTAACGACATGCTTCTTTAAGAAATATTCTCATCAACCATAATGTCTTCTCTCATTGTGCTCCCTAGTTTCTGCGAGCTGGTGAATTCTTTGCTTCAGCAGGCTAAAGACTCTGCTCAGGACTTAGAACATCTGTCTGAGGGAATACTAGAGGTTAGTAACAGTTCTTCATTCCTTTGACGCATTGTGTGCTCTATTTTAGGTCTCTTGCCTTAAAAAATAGACTGCAGTTACTTGGGAAACATTACTAATTCTCATGCTGACTTTGACAGATTCTTGCAACATAATTTTCCACAAAGAGTACTATTTGCCATATATAGTATTCAATAGTGTGCAGTATTTGTACAAAACGTATGTGTCCATGTCAACAATTTCTAAATGAAATATCTGTCCCAAACGTTTTTTTGTGTGTTTTTTATGTGTGCTTGTGACATTTTACACAGTTCTGCTGACACTCCTACTTCCAGTCACTGAATACGTATGCATGCCTTCTTCATTATACTCCTCCACAGTACATCTATGAGACCAATGAGAACGGAGACAAGGTGGTTCTTGGTAAAGGGACGTATGGTGTGGTGTACGCAGGAAGGGATCTGAGCAACCAAGTACGAATCGCCATCAAGGAAATTCCTGAGAAGGACAGCACGTACGAGAAACAAGTCTTTTTTTTCCTTTATTCAGCAGAATCTCTACTGGGGATTACAAAGCTGCACTGTTTCTCATATAAATGCTCTATCCACAGTATCCTTAATGGGAAGGGATTTGGCAGAAATCATTCTCTGACATTTTTAGATCCCCAGTGGTCTTTAGGAATCTTTGGGGAAGTCGCTGATCTTTTAGACTCTCTTGTTGGTAGTTTATTGTCATCAGCACAACAAGCTCCTTAATGCACTGCAGCATTGTGTGCTAATAAAGGATTCAGTGGAAATAAATGTGATTCTCAAATTACAACACTGGCTAGATGTCTAGGTCTCAGACTCATCTTATGTCTTTGTTCTGATGTTGTAATTATTGTAATTATATGACAGATTATGTGGAAATAGCTACTTAGAAACCTGGTCATTGTTGTAATTGTACATCATAATGCTGCTTCTGAGAAAAGTTTAAATCCAGTAAACATTATGTGCACCGATCAGGGATAACATTATGACCTAATACTGTGTAGGTCTCTCTTGTGCCTCCAAAGCAGTTGTGACTCATCAGAGGATGGACATGGGCCTTCTGAGGGTGTCCTGTGGTGTCTGGCAACAGAATGTTGTTAGTGGGGGCCTTTGGGTCCTATGGGTTGAAGGGAGGAGCCTCTGTGGATCATCCCATAGATACTTGATCAGTTTGGGATCTAGTGAATTTGGAGACCAGGTCAACACCTGGCCTCCGTTTTTGTGTATCTGCCTGTATCAGGCTGCATCCTGCTGGGGATGGCTGCTGCCATCAAGGAGTCTCATTGCTACGGGGTGGGGGTGTCTGGTCTGGTCTAGGTGGGTGCTACATGTCTAAGTAACATCCACATGAATGAATGCCAGGTCCAAAAGTTTCCCAGCAGAACATTGTTACAGGATGCTCAATGTTATTTACTTCTCTTGTCAGTGGTTTTAATGTTGTGGCTGGTCGGTGTTAGGCACTGCATGTATCAGATCAGAAATGTTAGGACATTGCAAAGTATGTGGGATCTTGTATTGTTGACCTTGTAAAATTAGGACAATCTCACATCATCACATTTTTATTATTTTGTGTTATCTAGGTACTCTCAGCCCCTCCATGAGGAGATAGCTCTGCACAAGAGGCTTAAACACAGGAATATTGTCCAGTACCTGGGTTCTGTCAGTCAGGATGGCTTCATCAAGATCTTCATGGAAGAAGTCCCAGGAGGTACAAAGATACTAATATTATTTTCATTTCCTTTAGTGTGTTATATAGGTTTTTTATGCTTTTTGTGGGACGGCTAAAATTGGCACAAGTTAAAAGGGAGTATTTCAGACTGTAGGTGAGGAGTTGCAGCAGCTTTATTGTCTTATGACACACATACAACTGTAATGCAGACAGAATAAAATTGTGTTTCTCTCTGAGATCTATGCAGACTTAATTAAGCAAACTAAACAGGTAAAAGACTCAGTTCAAATAAGTTAAAAGACTGAAAGACTTCAGTTAAAATAAGTAAAGTGAAGTAAAGTGCAAAGTGCACCAGGTCAGATCAGCAGTTCAGCAGTCTAACAGCTTGTGGGACAAAACTGCTGAGCAGCTGTTGGAAATGTCATGACCCTGCTCAAGCAGCCACAACATGTCACTCATGTTGTGCATGAGTGAAAGGTATCCGTCCAAATGGTGTAGAGTAAGAAACATAAAGATAACCTAAAAGAGCAGACCCCGTGAGGTGTTATTCTTCTTAGCGCTGCCTCCCCAGCACACTACACACTCCCTGTTGATGGTTATGGACAGGTGGGGCCTGGGCCAGGAAGTGAGTTGTGAGTCCACTCCCATCTGTATTAGCTTGTATGTCAGCAGCACGTAGTATTGAATGCGCTGGAAAAGTCAAAAAACATGATCCTCACAGTAGCATTCCCCTTGTCCACGTTCTGGTTAAGGAGGGCCTTGATGTCGTTGGTGAACCATGGCTTATTGTTGAGGAAGCAGCGCACAGTTGTGATGGCAACAACAACATCCATACAGAGGTTGCTGTAGTCAGTGGTGCATCCAGCGATCCTCTCTAAGTCCTCACTGCAGTAGTAGTAGTGAGGTTGGAGCAGAATCAAATTGTGGTCTGATTTCCCCAGTGGTGGTAAAGGTGCTTGTATGCATCCTTCACGTTTGCATACAGAAGGTCAATAGTCCTATTTGTCCTGGTAGGACAATCCACATACTGGACGAAAGCAGACAGTGCAGAGTCCAGTGTCACGTGGTTGCAGTCTCCAGAGATCAGTATGAAGGCATTGAGGTGCTGTGTCTGAAATCTGGCGAGAGTTGTGCATATGACATCACAGGTAACATCAGCATCCGCTCATGGGCGTATGTAAACACACACAGCGTTGGCGTGTGAGAACTCCCTGGGCATATAATTTGGCTGGAGACTCACGGCTAAATGTTCTGCAGCCGTCTTCACCTTTACGTGCCCTGGGTTACACCACCTAGTGGTAATAAACAGTCTGAGCCCCTTGCATTTCCTTTTCCTGCTTGCCTTGGCATCCATGTCTGCTATGACTGTAGTGACGCCTGGTAGATCCACATTAGCATACTTTTGTTCCTTGGAAATTCCAAACCACACAGAAGCCCTGCCTCTGCATTTCCTTGCTTGCTCTGTGGCATTACACCATGTATCAGGGAAGTCAGGTTCAGATATGTAAATGAAAATGTGGTTGCGTAACATCTGATGTAGGCCAGTGTTAAAAGAAAGCTGGGTGTTTCCCATGACTAATGTTTGATACTTGTAGATGTGTTTTACATCTCTGCCTCCATGAGAATTTCATATAATTAACCAACTTGGGAAATTATACATTCCTACTGCTAGGAAGTTTGTCATCTCTTCTTCGCTCCAAATGGGGTCCTCTGAAAGACAACGAAGCCACCATCATCTTCTACACCAAACAGATCCTCGAAGGACTCAAATACCTCCATGATAATCAGATAGTCCACAGAGACATTAAGGTGAGCAGGGCACACTGAGGCTCGTGTTCTATGTTCTATCATATTTTCCTCTTGGGTTTAATAGTAATACTTTTTTGTTCTTCAGGGTGACAATGTATTGATCAACACCTATAGTGGAGTGTTGAAGATCTCTGATTTTGGAACCTCAAAGAGGTTAGCAGGGATTAACCCCTGCACTGAGACATTTACTGGTAAGGAGCCGACCTTTAGGATTCTACTGAAATACATAATATGGATACATTTTATTTCTTTAATCTGTCAACTGCTTGTGCTGATTTTTACGAGTTCCTTTTAATAGGAACTCTTCAGTACATGGCCCCAGAAATTATAGACCAAGGGCCTCGGGGTTATGGAAAGCCAGCAGATATCTGGTCCCTGGGATGCACTATCATAGAAATGGCAACAGGCAAACCACCCTTCCATGAGCTGGGAAGTCCTCAGGCAGCCATGTTCAAGGTAAAGAAGGGACGCTTGTTTTTTGTGTAGATCAGTAATGTCAGCAGATGATAGTAGAGCTTTGAAATGAAAGCTGTGCTTGTGGAATGAAATATCTCGGTACCTTTTGGATGGATTCCAAAATGTCTTGGCAACTAATAAATGGATTACCACTAAATTCGGGTGCAGCTATAAATGATCCCTGCAGGATAAATGATTTTGACTGTGATTATTTCTTAATTTTTGATTTAGTGTTACCATTAGTTACCATTAGTTGTTTGTCTTGTTTTGCTTATTGGGTGTCGAGCTGGACATTGAAGCTTCCACAGCAGAAAAATCTCAAAATCTTAAGATAAGATAAGATAAGATAAGATAAGATAAGAAAAACCTTTATTAGTCCCGCAATGGGGAAATTGCAGTTCACAACAGCTTACAGAGAGAAGCAGAATAAAAAAAAATAGCAAGAGCAAAAAGGGTAAATAAAGTTAAAAATTAAAATAAAGTTGTCTCAATGAGCATAAACAATTTCAGTGTAACTGGAAATAATCAAATCTCTCATCTACCTTTGAACAATCCCATTAAGGTGGGGATGTTTAAGATCCACCCCAAGGTTCCAGAGTGCATGTCGGACGAGGCCAAGGGCTTCATCATGAACTGTTTCGTGCCAAACCCAGATGACCGAGCCACGGCCGCAGAACTGCTAGGAGACACCTTCCTCAGGTCCTCCCCAAAGAAGAAGGCCAAAGCTCCGCAGGAATTAGACCCTAAGGACCTCTTGTTTGGAAGTAAGCATTCACTGGACTTCCAAGATCAAATCACTGCTCTTGTCATGTGTTTTACCTAGCTTTCCATGTTTGTTGCACAATTATTTCTCTTCATTCTTAACAGTGACATGCATTATCTAATCACAATCTCATTGGTTTTTGCAGCTGATTATCAACGCAGTCTATCTGTGCCTATCTCCATCCTTGTGGAGGACACTGATTCATACTCAAACTCAACTGACCTGTCTTGTTCTCTGGACCTGAGGAGGCACAAGGCGGCCCTTGGAGCACAAGAAATCTCAGAGAGCCCACCGAGTACCAGCAGCTTCCTGTCGTGAGTTCGATTCTAGAGCAGCGGAAAATCAAACCCCTACTGTTTCTGCATCAGCTATGGTTCTACAGGATCTTAGATCAAACCACACTGAGGTTTCAGTTTGACGGTTTGGTGAGGCAACATCCTGTCTAGATCAGATGCCACTGTCAAAAGTTAATTTATGAGATAACCCATGAATCCAAAGAGTTATATCAATATCTCCATTCTTTATCCTGTGATTTTCATTTCTTTACTGTACACTGATCAGACATAACCTTCCTAATATTGTGTAGGTCTACTTTTTGCTTTCAAAACTGTCCTATAGGTTGAGGGGAGGGGCCTCTGTGGATCATCCCACAGATACTTGATCAGTTTGGGATCTAGTGAATTTAGAGGCCAGGTCAACACCTGGCTTCTGTTTTTGCGTATCTGCCTGTGTCAGGCTGCATCCTGCTGGGGATGGCTGCTGCCTTCAAGGAGTGTCATTGCTATGGGGTGGGGGTACCTGGTCTGGTCTAGGTTGGTGGGACATGTCTAAGTAACATCCACATGAATGCCAGGTCCAAAAGTTTCCCAGCAGAACAGTGAATTGTCACAAGATGCTCAATGTTATTTACTTCTCCTGTCAGTGGTTTTAATGTTGTGGCTGATCAGTATATATGAAGTCCTTGTTTTTAACGGTTTGCCCACTGCTGTCCAGTATACCAGATGACGCTGCATCAGACATGAGCAGTCCAGCCTCAACAGACGAGAGTGTCGGCCTGTTTATGCTGAGAAAGGATAGTGAGAGGAGAGACACACTGCACCGAGTTCTCACTGACTACATCAGTCATGTCGTCTCTAATATACAGGAGTCTGTGCCTAAGGTGGGTGCAGAAAAGCCTCAACAGCAGGCTTAAAACACTGAATTAAAGCATTCCTGCATTAGGACAGACTGATTATTGGTTGTTCAATAATTATCGGCTGGTAATCATACAGATGTATTTCCACCAAATTAACTCAGAATGTCTGAAAACCCTTATCGTTTGACATTACACAAACTGTGTTGCTGCATTGTGGGCATTGCAAAATCCAGAAATGGGAACTTAAATGAAACTCAACAGCCACATGGTATGGTGATCTGAAGTGCAGTAAAGCTTGTTTCCCCCGAGGGTATTTTGTACTGGATTTGGCATTAATTCTTCACTTAAAAGCTGCAAATTTTTATTTAGGAGAACCAATACAGTGGTAAGTAAAGTTTGTCCGTTTTCCTCCCTTTATATTTTTCGTTTTCTCACCAAATTAGTGAATATAGGATTATTCAGAATCTAAGATATATTATTTATGTTGTGTTTTATATGTTCTACACCTATATTTTATATGAATTAATTCATTTCAACAGTACAAAATGCTCATTTTGTTATGAGCATGTTTTGTTAACGAGAAAAAATCGCAAGATGCAGAAGTCTTCCCAGAATGAGAGCTACATCCTTGTTTTCTTGTCTCTTTTCTTTAAAGTACGGTGATGAACTCACTGCAGACCACATCACCAAACTCATTATCTGCTTGCGAGACAACATCCGCTCTCCAGACAGGAAGCAGCTGACCAGTGGTCTCCTGAACCTTCGAGCGTCTCTCTTTGCTGCCTCAGTTCCTCTGAACAGCCTGCAGGCGGTGCTGTTTAACTTCCAAGATGCAGTAAGTAACTTCTGAGATTTTCCTTACACGACCTGCTGTCTGCTCTAGCTTTGGCAAGGTTTTTAAAGATTGCAACAAAGCTGCCTTTGAGAATCAATCTCTTTACATTCATTTTCAACCATCTGCTCTGTATGTAGGTGAAAAGGGTCTTGAAGCAACAACAGGTGAAACCTCATTGGATGTTTGCTCTGGACAATCTGCTGAGACAGGCAGTACAGGATGCCATAACTGTACTACTACCAGGTGAAGCTGCCACATATTTCATTCAATATTATTATGTAGGAAGAAACTTTGTTGGGCAACTCTTCACTTTATCTTTTCTCACATCAGCATGCATATTTACTTTTATTTCTTTTCTTTTTTTAACTTGTCTGTACCTCTACCACTGACCTCATTCCCACCCCTTACTCTGGCCCCCAGAACTGAAACTCCAGCTGCAGTCCTCGTTTGAGATTGATGACAGCATTCCTGAGGAGCAGCCAGCTGACCCAGACACGCCTGTAGTTATTGTCCCTGACCAGCCGATGTTGCCAATAGACGCGCAGCATGTAGCACCTCTAGATGAGGTCCCGGAAACGGACAGCCCTAACTCTCCAACAGACCTTGTCGTTAAGGCCAACTGTCCCCTCAGTGAGCAACTGAGAGACCTGCGGTTAGAGACCAGGAGGTAGCTTTCATGACAAGTTTATTGTGCTTGGATATTCTGTGATGGACAAACTAAAAATCAGTTTTGTATAAAAATCCGCTCTACAACTAGGAAATTAGATATATGGATTTTTTTTTTCCAGAAAAAAAACTGAATAATAGTAACACCGACACCCCTATTAGTCAGTTCACAGGGATTAATTAGTATTTTAGAGTTGCATTGCTTTCTGCTGAGTGATGATGGCTGTGTTGTGATTCAGACTGCTGAGTCAGCTCAGTGAAAAGGAGAGAGAGTACCAGGAGCTGCTGAAGAACACCGTACAAAGAAAACAGCAGCAAATTGATGTACTGAGGAAAGCATCAGTCACTGAAGGTAATGTTATTTAAAGTACACAGTTTGTTACATCCATCTACTGTAGATACTGTCCCTGTAAATACTGTATCTGTGTTTCTGTGCTGTTGCACTGAACAGTTCAGACACTCGACATCTAAAATCTTTAATTGAATTATCTCTGGGGAAACTGGCCCATAGACCATTATCACAGGGAACATTTTAACCGGTCACAGTAGGGAAAGCATAGGCGTCTTAGTTTTATGGCTGGATTATTACTCTTTTTGGAATATGGTTCACTGTCATGACTAACTAAATGGAGCTGAGCTGTCATTCACACACCCCTGATATCCCTACGGTAAAAGGTCTGCCGTTAAATAGGCTAATCCAGTACGTCATGCAGGTTAAAACAAATATTCAGGAATATTTGCACATTCTATTTGCTCTAGATTCTGTGTAGTTGTCAGACCTCTGAATTTAAATAAGCTACTTCCTCTAGTTGATTTCAGTGCAGCCATGTAAAAAGTACTTCGTTGCAAATGATTAAAGATGTCCACTGTTTAATTAAGCTGCTAGCCATTCTTTATATGTTTGTAGGAGCTAAGCCTCTACTCTGACACTTAACCAAACAAGCTGCTGCATGACCAGTGTTACATCAATGAACCTAGCCCTCTTTGGATTATCAATGTACTCTGCGATTCTCATTACTATTTCTTAACACTTGTACCAGTCAACCCCTACCACGCCTCAGCCTGAGGCTGCCCGGGAGATTTTTGCCTGACTGGTTTCTGTCGAAGGCGTTGACTGGCTGATCAGCAGCTAATGTACAGTAACTTGACTTGTCAGTTCTGATAATGATTATACGGTCTGACGGCGGAAACACAATAAATGTTTTTGTCATGTTCAACATTAACACCACTAAACACTGCATGCCTGTAATTTGTGTCAAGGTCAGACAGAGCTTAATGGTTGTAATCTATGTTATAGATGGTGAGGTAGTGTCGGGGAAGGGCTCTAATCCAGAGACAAAGGCTTTGGTTCGGTGGCTCAACTCTGTCCCTGTAGATCAAGACACTGTAAATAAGGTAAACTCGGTCAAAGCTCAACTTTGTTTTTGTTTTTTTACTTTCGAGGCTGGTTAGTATTACTCATCCACCTACTCTTACTCCACACTTGTTTGATCCTGTTTTTTAGTTACTCTCTCACAAGTTCACCTTGGACTGCCTCTTCTACATTGCCTCCAGGGATGACTTGATTTACTGTGGAATAAGGTGAGGTGCCTCCCCACATCATCCACGCGCAATCTGTCTGTGGAAGAGATAAAATGTGCATCATTAGTCTAAGTTGCATCAAAAGTTCCAATAGTGTGTGAGATGTCCCTTTTGTAACGTTGCGTTTAAATGT
This sequence comes from Chelon auratus, assembly GCA_030220025.1. NCBI lineage: Eukaryota > Metazoa > Chordata > Actinopteri > Mugiliformes > Mugilidae > Chelon > Chelon auratus. The sequence goes on from JASGAT010381983.1 coordinate 9,550, forward strand.
TTAAATCTGTCCAAAATTGCTGTTGCAGAGGCGGCATGTTGTGTCGAATCTGGGCAGCCATCACAGCTCGCCGGAAGACCCGGCTCAGCACACAGAATGAGGACAGCGAGGACACCCTTCTTTAGTGACTGCTGATGTTGTGCATCAGATTTACTGTCAGGCAGGCTGGCCCTGTGTGATATGGAGACTCAGAGACACTGGTGAACATAAGAGACTTTGCATTGAGCATAGAAGCAGGATAGATCTTGGTGACTTTGTTGAACTGTGAATTTATTTTTCCAAAAGATACTGACTACATCTTCTAGTTATTGTGCGTACAAAAGTCTTCACTTACTTTTCACTATTGACTTTTTTTTTGTACCTCTCTCAGGGCTTTGGCATGTGGGACTGTAATTAAGCTTTAACCAAATGTTGCCAAGATGAGTGTTACATTGTCTGCAAACAAACTATGTTTATGTTGTTTTTATGATGCCTTCAGTGATAAAGGTTTGCTGTGTTTTACAGAAAACTAACGTGGATTTAAGTTATTAGGGGTATACTGTATACAGAAATGCCTCTGTATTCTTACTTGGGTCCTCGGACTATGCAAACTGTTGAAATGTGTTCAGTAGTAAACAGGAACATTGAATCTCTGGGACTGGCCTGTTATCTGCATACACACATTTGTCTGTATTTGGGAAACAGCTTTTGAGGGAATGACATAGGATGGAAGAAGTGACGAAGTGGCGAACAGTCTTTAAATTCCACACGTGTTTCCTCATCTGTTTTCACAATGTTGACATCTCCTTAGAAACAGTGGCATGGATTTTGTGTGGGTGTCTTGAGTACAGCAAGTCGACTGTTTGACTTCTGCGCACTCTAGGTGAGGACCCTGTTCTGATCAATTATTCCAGTCTTCAATTCTTCAATGCATGAGGGTTTTTAGTGTGTGGGAATGGAATGTTGAAAGGAAGGCAAGGATTATTTATTTTGGAAAAGTGAAAATCTGCACATACTGTATGTGATTAGTTTTTGTTTCCAATGTGTCATCATTGCACAGTGATCTTAGCAATCCTGTGCCGGATAAAAGGAGGTTCATTATTTTGATAAGCTGGACAGGAGCTTGCACAAACCTGTGTGCACGTCACTCCAGTTTCAGTGACTTCATTCAGAGACAGGGTTGGGCTCCTAGCAACCACGGTCTGCACTGATATGAGTAATGCTTTATAGTTGTATATAAACTTTGGGCACCACTGGGAAAATGAGATTTTCTATAAAACTGAAAAAAAAACATAACAGTAATTGGTGCAAAAGTGGCTGCACCTTCACATTGTAAAGTCAAATTACTGGTGAAACACACTAGTCATTAGGAATCCAGAGCTGATAACTTCAGATTCTTTTAAAACCTTGTGGTTTTCAAAAACGTGCTGCTCCTCAGAGCACATGGCTGGAAAAATAAAAATAAAACAGAGACAGATAGCTATAAAACCATATCAGAGTGCATCAAGCATATAATCCCCACTGTCTGATATGCCATTAAGAAAATGGGAATTAAATGGAAAAGAAGACCAAGAAAACTCATATAAAACGCCAAATGTGAATAAGACAGTCTGCTGAAACTGTGGCGGGGGACAGTTATGTTAAAACTGTGGCAGCCAGTGCCATGGGAAACCTGGATTGCACTAAATGTCAGCAAAGCCTAGGTGTCCATGTCAAGGTGTCCATGACTTTCAAGCATATCTTAATGATAAAAGTGAGCATCTCAGGTTCACTGGAGAGTTTAACCACAGTGAAATTAGTTTCCTAGATCTTTTGATCTCCAAAGACGGTGATACTTTAAAAACCGATTTGTACAAAAAAACTACTGATAAAAACACTATTTTACATGAGAGAAGTTACCATTCCACCAGTTTAAAAAGAAGCTTACCGATCAGTCAAAACAGAATACGCCGTATATGTAGCTCTGACCAAGAATATGCTTTACGCAATGCCCAAATGGTTCAGTTCTGCAGAGAAAGGGATTACGCAGAGTCTTGGATCCAATCGGCCTCAGGCCGTTTTAAAGATATGGATCAAGAGGAATGTCTGGGAAGAAAAAAACAGGCCAAAACTGACAATAGATTAATATGTGTTTCGCAATATTCTCCACTAAGTAGAGAATTTGAAAATATTTTACGAAAACACTGGCCCATTCTAAGTTCTGATCCTACTCTGAACGATGTGTCATTTGGACAGCCTCCTCGTTTTGCCTATAAGCGCCCACCCAATGTCTCCAATATGATCGTCAGAGCAGACCAACTACCTGATAAGCCCCCGCAGTTTTTCCCACCACCTCCCGATGGAAATAACAGGTGCGCACAGTGTGCACAGTGTGCGCAGTGTAATTTCACTCATAAGTGTAAAACATACTGCCATCCACACACAGGGAAGACACTAAAAATACGTGGAGGAGACATTGACAATCTTCTCCTTAGGAGAGAGGCATTTTATATATATATATACATATATATATATATATATATATATATATATACATATATATATATATGCTACATACACTGTCTCCTAAGGGCCTCAATATGGAGTTTGACCTTAAGCCTTTCCTTTGATTGCTCACTCTCTACATTCAAAAGTTTATATATGAATTTGCTTGTAATGTACTTGTGTATATATGTATATATCAATGTGTACTATCAAAAACTTTTTTTGACTGTCTTTTTAATTGTTGCTAATTGTGATACACACCTAACTTTGATCAAATGCACGTAAGCCAGTGCCTTTGAGCACATGCTATGCCAATTATTACCTCACGTGGTGCACTCTTTTTTCTGACAGGTGCCCTGTGGGGGGTCACGTGATATAAGTCATCCCAACCATTTCCCTCATTGCCTGATGAAGATCCCATAGGATCGAAACATTGCCTGTTTAAAATAAATAAATTGCACTTGGAGCATACACAGTGTGCAGACCTTTTTTTCAATAAGAAAGTGAAACTGGAAATGAGACAAAGCACCATCTCCTGACTTGAACATTGTTGATTGCTACAGTTGTAGCCCTTTCACTGCAATAATGTCTTAATCAATTGAGACAAAATCGGTACAGAAAATGTAATGTAAAATAGGTTATGCTATATTGTAAAAATCCCTCACCTTACACAGTGTCTATCAAGTCATTAAAATGTGCTGCAGCCTCTATGCAACAACAACACCTACTATAATTCAAAACTGGTATTTCACTTTCCTGTGATCATAGGTTTATGACATGCTTTGTTCACTTGGCATCATCCTTCATCAAAATACTGATTAGGTTTCCCCCGTAGTGAAAATCACAAGCTTTGATTTACCGCTGAACAAATCTGAAAGTGGAACAATACATCAAATCAGACACCTCCCTCTTGTGTCCTTGGATGGTGTCAGAAAGAAATGTAATACTCAGATGTTATCAACCATATTCAATTTGGCCTGTCCCCTTTCTCCAAATGCCATCTTACTTATTAATTCATTCAATGAATCGTTGTATGACAGATACTCAGATATATTGTTCGTCCTGATAAACAAAATGTTCTTGACATTTAAGTGAAGGTAAACTGAAAGTGGCTGTTGTCCTGTCTGACACTCTAATGCTAATGCTACAACACAAGCAGCAGCTGCCATCTCAAAGTCATTTACAGATAATTGAATGTAATGTGAGTGGAGTCTTGCTCATTCTAATAAGCTTTACAACACAATAGCATTAGGATTGTCTAGCTAATAGGATGCAAACTCTTAGCTTTGATCAGACATGTTGGTGCACTTGAGTCAGTATCAACTGGCTAATGTACTGGTACTGATCTAATTACAGTGGAGAGAGGGAATAATTAAGGCTATTGTTCCCACTGACAATCCAACTTTTCCCTTAAAGTTTCTATTTCTTCTCTTCCCATGATCTTGATGGAATTTGAATTTCTCCATTCTCTTGATGTCTGTATTTCCATTTTCTTTGTTATGCAGTATTCATAGATCATGTTTTGCATTGTCTCCAGTAATCTCTGTCCTTCCTCCTCTAGCCTAAATCTCTGCATCTCTGTTCTGTTTTGAGGTGGAGCTAAGCCACTAATAGTAAAATAATGAGGACTGCTGTCAGGGGGATTTTCACAGGCTCTCGGAGGGGGGAGTTGAGGACGCCACACTGGGAAGGCTAGAACCATCAGGATTACTGAGCTCACCCTCTTCTTCTCCAGCTCAGGTGGCCCCACTGTCCTGGATTCATCTTAAAGCAACATGCATG
>JASGAT010381985.1:0-17671 GCA_030220025.1 Chelon auratus
AATAGCTAAAGTTGACTGCTGAAATGATCCACCTTCTAGTACTATGAATGCATGCAAAATGATACAACTTTAAAAGTTCACGCTGGAAAAAGTGACTGGTGGTTGATGACGAGGTATTTAGATTATCTGATGGGGATCAGGGTGATAATCAGGTCAAAAGGGATGAGAAGAGGCGATGTGGTACAAGTTGTATCTCTGTATAACGCCTGCTTAGAATCAAACTGGATATGCATTTCACACCGTGAATGGACATAATTGAGATGTTGTCCAACTCTTAGTGATAGCAAGACAACACAAACACACTGTCTAAAGAAATGGCACCTAGTGATTTCAGTGTCTCAGATTACCCCTGATGCGCAGTAACAAGAAAAGTAAACAGAGCTCCGTGCTGGAACAGATGGTGAATAAAAATGTTACCTCTGTTTAGGCAACAGAGGTAATATTTGGAGCCTATGCCCATTGTACCTGTGGAATATTCCACCGTAAACAAGTTCATGGTGATAAGAATGGACAAGGCTCAAAGCTGCTAAACCTGTTTGAACGCATTGTATCTGTGCTGAATGATCAGCCCTGCTGTACAATGAGTCTGTAGTGTTTATCAGGTTGAAGTAAAGGTGAAAAGGGAAGACTCGGTGGAAGCACTGCTGCAAATGCGCTCACACTGTCAGTTTGTAGAAATTCACTCGCAGCAGTGTTTTGTTACTGGGGACTCAGCTCTCATGTCATTCCCCCAGTGAACTGTTGCAGCTCTTTCCTGGCTGTTTTTTCTCTCGCTTGCCCCTAGACTCTATCATGCTGTGGCCCAATTTGGATTTCAACCATATCAAATTCTCTCATGTTACTCTGCTTCCACTGGCAGGTCAAAGTAGCTGTATACATCTAATGCCAACTGCTGATACTGGTCTGCAGGGCTGGTTAAACAGGAACTACACAGCTGCAGGCCAGTGTTCAACAAGAGCCACGCACAAAGCAGCACCAGTGCACTCAAGGCATCCTCCACTTCAGCTCTCGGTCTCTGTTGATTCTGCATTAGAGAAATGCTTAAATGTGAATGCAATCCTGGGTACAGAGCATTGTTAAAATAAATTATGACCCATCCACTGCTGCAGAAATGTAAAAATAAAAATTCAGAAAGAGCAGGACTAGATGCAATTTTCATGACAGAAATCTGGCTTTAGTGCCCATATTTCGGCGATTCGGAGATTGCAACTGCATCTCCGTGCCCAGACTCCATTAGTATATAGGTGTATTTTCATGTCAGCTTTTTTTTTGTGTGTTTTTCCTCCAGCCAAAGCAGTAAATAGATTTAAATCCAACATGGAAACATGGGATTGGTGAGGATGAAAGCAATCCCACCAAGCCCCAGAAGTCGAAAAAAAAAAAGGAAGAAAAACACCTCAAACTCTGGGTGCTGATATCGATTCAAGAGGCGATAATTCCAGCATTTTTATTTAAATAATTATAATAATAATAATAATGATCTCAAGGAAAATATATGCATAATGTATTAAATGCACATGCACATTTAAATTGTTAATTTGCACACAGAGAAAATACCATGTCTGTTTCATTTTCTTTCTTTTTCCCCCACTGTCTGAATAATTTGTGCAAGTTTCACTTAAAATGCATCTCTTTTGATTTAATTTTCTCTCGAAACTGACGACGTCTCAACAGCGCCTACACCCTTTTTACAGTTAATACATAAACCAGACAGAGCTTTCTTCTTCTATATTTTGAAAAAAACTCCCACGGTTTATATTTGCTAGAAACAAATCAGCTCATATTATCATCAGGCCTCATTAACCCACATTATTGCAAGTTTAAGATGAAAAAGTCTTTTGCTGTGAAATGTATTTTTTATTGTAATTGAGCCTCACTAACTGTCACTGCATCCCTCTGTGTTTTCATTAAAAAGCATCTCTACAGCCCAGGAAATGCCAGGTGGAAGTTGAGATTGTGACATCTCCTGTGCTCGACACATTCACATAATTGTTATCTGTTCTACATCACGCAGGCAGCCACTTCTGATATCTGCTGCACTTTGAAATATGTTGCGCTTTGCATGCACGGGACCACAAGCAACTCTTTGTATCACACGTGAATTGGTAACAGAACGTCAACCGACTCAATTTTCCAACCAGAGTGCGGATCGCATTGTGCATTAACGGTCTGTGAACTGTAAAATACAAACATTAAAAATAAAGGGTCTGGCTTTTACAAAGACTTTTGATGGTAAGGAGTCTTTATTCAGACGAAACAATTCCTCTTTTTTCTCAGTCGTGCACACGGGGGAAGATTCTTGAAGTGTACGGCTGGCATGAAAATCAAAAGTCAATCAAAAACCTTTATCTGATTGCACATATTGTATCGTGGCTCACATTAAATGTCTATTTTACATGTTTTTACATAGTGCTGATAAAACCTGTGAGGGCATTATTTATTGGATTTGGCACTCTCATTTGCTTATCAGATGTCAGTTGTTTTATCACGACCCATACCCGCTGTGTGTCCTTTACTGTTACTTTGCATGCTTGGTAATGGTGTGACTGAGCAAACCATTCATGTTGGGTTGATCTCAGAGATTAGTTCACAGACATAAAAGCTGTATGTAAATATACAGATTTATCTACGCAGGTGTTAGCAAGACAGTGTTTCTAGCCTTTGTGTGGAATAGGTGTTTGGTTGTAAACCCCTGTTGAGGTGTGATACTGCTAATATGCTTTTTGAATATCTGCAGTAAGAGGGGAAATTGATTTATTGAGGTTAAGTTGTCTTACTGCAGAAGAAAAATGACATACATGTATTTAATTCCTTACCGTATGCTGGACAAGTAAGAATCCCGCTCATAATAACATAACCAAATATAATGCTTTGTTGGGTAGACCGAAATTATACATAAAAGAGACATTTGTGCAGCATTTTAATGCATTTTATTACCCAGGCTATGCTTTCGCTACCTGGGCTAATTTAGCGTTCCAAAGTCACATGTTCAGGTTTCAGAATTTTAAATTACATCCGTCCTCTTTTGCAGCAAAGCGACGTACCACGTTCATTCATGTCAGATATTGTCATTTGAACTTCTAGTGTCAAGAAACAGAAGAAAAGAAGTCTCACCTTTTTTCTGCTGGAAGGAGTGAGGCATTCTGGGATCTGTAGTGGGAATCAGGAGTTGCCGCCAAATCTTGAATTGAAAGCCTGGTTCAGGAATTGAAGGGACCTCTTCTGCAGCTCCAAAGAACCTTTTCAGTCAACTTTTGGTGGTAAGCTCCAGTGCACAGCAGAAAGAAAAGTGTTTTTACCAGAGTTGTATTTATCTGGCGAGTAGCTAGATGATCCGAGATGCAGAGGCTGACTGGTGCTCGAGCCTCTACCCTGAGTGGCAGATGAAGCTTGGAGGGATGAAGCTGTTCCACAGTGCAAAAGGGCACCGGATCTGTCTCGCGGTGGCGGTGCAGCGCTGGTGAAGCCTCGTGTCTGTCGTCGTTGAGCAGGATGGGAATGCTTCTGGAAAGGCGGGCACGGCAGCCGGGCTGAAGTGAGTCAAATCGACTGAGCACGCTTCACGTTAGTGAAACGGTCCACAGGGCATCTCTCTGGCTCTCTGAGCTGATAGGCCGCCTGCACTCTAGCGTTCATTGATTGTAGCACTCACAGTCGCTCCACTTTTCCACGAATGCTAAAACCGTGGGGCAGGCTCAGTTTTGGGAAAAAAAGAGGAGATTAAACAGCCTGTAAAATAATCCCAGTTTTTTTTTTTTTTTCGATATATAATTCATTTGAATGAAGATTCTAAAATCCCATTAAGCCACAGGAGCGCAGACCATAGACTAGCAGTGCCTTTAACGTGGAGGAACTCCTGGAGCTCAGGCCATCTGTCAGATCAGAGTTTTTCATATACAGCAATGACACATTGTTTTATAAACAGAGCTTTTATACAACAAACATTTCAGTGTCCCGGAGCATTAATCTACCTAAGCTTATCTCAATCCATGGAACTAGATATTGCTCTTTATAACTTGTCTAGTGGAGGGGGTGTTATTACATCACACCAGCTGTCACTTCAACCTGGCACAGCCAATAGGAAGGTCAGTAATGTTGCTGCTGGAGAGAAAATTAGGGAGGAAAATCCTGACAACAGTAACGCAGAGTCTGAAAACAGAAAACCTGATATCAGTGTTAAATCATATTTTGTTTTCGTCTTTTGGCAGTACCAACTAATTTGAGTGCAGCTGTATGTCATGCAAAAGCATCAGTTTTATTATTCCTTTGCAAAAGCAAAACACCACCAGTTTTATTATTATCTAATCTTATCTTTCTTATTAATGGAGAAGAAGAACTTGTGTGCTTGTGAATCCATAGTGCTAACGTAAAACCATTTTGCAGAATGTATGTGCATCAGTGTGTAATCGTACTTGACACCTGATGTTGGACTCAGATTAAATGAATACACATGCTGTCTGTGCAGATAAGCTCACCTCACCGGGTAAGAACTCCCAAAGCTCTTACTATTACCAGCATTACATGCTGCACAGCTTTACTGTGTCAGCACCAGGCACTGTGCTGCATAGAAATGCTGTCTCCAGTATGGAAAGATATGATGTGAATGTATAAGAACATACACTTAACTATAATAAATAATATATATATATATATATATATTTATTATAACTGGGTGTTTGACAGAAGATCTGTATATGTGCAGTATGTTTATCGCAGCCATGGGATTATCCATTGGATGAGTGGCGCTGAGTGGACTAATATTCAGTCAATCCTGCTAAAGTCAAATTAGTCCAACACATTTCCATCATATTTCAGAATAAAGCAGTCCTGACAATCTGAGCTCTTGGGATACTGATGTTAAATGACCGGTGAGCCCCGCAGATCCCTGTGATCCAGGGATAAACTTCTCATGAAGAAGCTTAAACCTCTTAACTGACACATGAATGAAAGCCAACAACAGGTCACACTGCCTCAGAGGAAAACTTTGATTACTGTATTGTCCTCTTCCTGTCCCCAGGAGCCACAGAGAGGCAGAAAGAACCTGGGCAGCGCTGAAGAGCCATAATGATGAAGACATCAAGAGGGACTTGAGTCCAAGGGGTCAACCCTCCCACCCCCTCTCCTCTTGCTCTGTGGGGCTTATAAGAGGATGGCTTCTGTAGAGCAGTGTATGAGTGACCTTAATCATCAGAGGGATATTTGGGTTTTATTTGGCAGCGATGCAACACACGCGGTCATCAGTGTGTTCGACTGGCAGGCATAAAAAAAAAAAAAAAATGAGAGGGGGGGCAAGGTCGGTTTGCAAAGTGTAATCCATATCATCCCGTTAGAGAGGCTGCACTGCCGTCAGCCCCAGGCCAAACAGCGTCAAACACATTTTGATGTTGATAATGATGTCGGATTATGCTGTCATCTGATGTAATTTCGGCCTGCCTCAAATTAACAAAAGCAGGATCAACCCAATTCTTTAAAAGGGACCTTTTTTTTTCCCCTTTGCAACCTTCTAGATGCAAACTTGATTTGATTTCACTGATGCTTATATTGGAGCGGCACAGTGGTGTGGTGGTTAGCACTGAGGCCTCACAGCAAGAAGGTTCCGGGTTCAAATCCAGGCTTCTATGTCGAGTTTTCATCTCCTCCCTTGTCTGCGTGGGTTCTCTCCAGGTACTCCGTCTCCCACCATCTAAAGACATGCTTGTTCGGTTCATTGGTGATTCTAAATGGGCCGTAGGTGTGCATATGGGTGTGAATGGTTGTCTGTCTCTAGCCCTGTGATAGACTGGAGACCTGTCCAGGGTGTGCCGCCTCTCGGCCAATGACAGCTGGGATAGGTTCCAGCCTCCCCTTTACAGGAAAATCTCGACAAACATAACATACAGTATTTCTAGCCTTTCCCTTAGAAATATCAGATCGACAGTTCACAGCATTTTTACTCTCTACAGTATGCCTTGCAGTAATTCTTATCAGCAGGATGTGGGAGAGAAAATGGCCTGGAAGTGGAAAAGAGTGCACTGTCTTCAGACAAATAAAACCACTTTATTTTTCCAAGAATAATATTCGATTAAAATGTAGCCCTGTGGGAACTTGAGTGAAGCAGCTTGACTTTATAGATTATCAATCAATCTATCAAGTGTGTCACAGTCAGATAAATTGTTTTCAACACTTATGGATTTGAAATGACAGTCCTCCCATAAACAACCAGATATATTGCATTAGTGCAGTTTCCTGGAGCGTTTCCAGGTCGTCGTTGTGTAAGATAACCTTTCAGAGGCAGTTGACGGCAGGTAATTATAACATCAGTAAAGGATAATACTTGCTTGTCATTTTCACTTACCTGCTGTCACGCATATCTATAATCTAGCTCCACTACTAGCCTTTGTTGTGCCAGCATGGAGCTCCCTGGTATTCATAGCTGCCGCTATCAAGTCTAATAAAGGTCACAATAGCCAAATCTGGTGCTTTGCATTAGCTGGCATTTATAGAGAAAATATACTTATGAGAGAGGAACAGACTACGAGATGATTTAAAGAGACCGCTACTTCACTGTTTAAAAACACAGCGTAATCTTTAATGTCTGGAATGAAATATATCTAGTGGGCGTTCAGGTGCAATATTTCATTGTGTCAGGATTTTAGTAGGCTGATGAATTATTGATAGTTTATTTCTGCCAGAACAAATAGACAGATCAACCAACCTGAGCTTTTTATGTTCCTGGAGGGTTTCCAAATTCTGTTTAATAGGCTATCCACACAGTCACACAATACATGATATCTATGCACAAAGCTGTAAGGAGAGGTCAGTAAAGCACATTATAGTCACAAAAAGAAAATCCATCCATTGGCCCTAGACATGCAATTATATACATTCTTTCTGGTGTGTTATGTTAACATGCAAGTTGTATTTGTTTTTACAAGAATGCACACTTTTTTTTATCAGAATAGTTTGTACATGCGTCTTATACTGTATGTGTTGAAAGCCAGGTTTGGTGGCTGCTCCTCGACTGTGACGCGACACTGAGGTACACTACAGTCCCTTAGCATTGTTAGCAGTTTCCCCAAAGACATTAAAAAGCAGAACCTATATAAAATATTTTTAGTAATTATCTGAAGTTTAAATGGCCGCAACTAAGCTAAGGAGACCAGACATTTCTTGACTGTTGACCATTTGCTGACCATTGACTCAGCTCCAGGATCTGTGATCTTCGGGTTCAATACTGTCGACGGAGGGAGGACTCACCTGGCCATACGATTTGTCTGTCTGGTTTGTGGTGAAAATCCCTTTACATCTGTCACTGTGTATGCTGGCTATCAATAATTAATTACTGAATGTTATCAAAGCTAAAGCTCAGAAATGCCCAGAACCAAACTGTTTTGATTAGTCAAAAAGCCAAAAAGTGGTTTTGTTACTACAGTCTGCTAATTTTACCAAGCTGTAGGTGCATACTGACCTGGAACACCCGCCCCAACACCCTGAAACGCTGAACTGTTTCCTGACAAGCCAGGTCTCGACAAGCAGGAGATCAGGACTCTTGTGGTCCATCTACACCTGAACAACAAAGGACACTCCTTTGAAGAGAACAACGTCCACATTTTAGAGAAGACAGATATTTTAAAAGGCGCAGATTTCCCAACTCCCAACCAGTCCTTGGATGAGCAGTGAAACGTATTTAAGAAACTCTACCAGGCCAGTATAAGATCATTTAAAACACATCCAAGCGATTCGATGGGTTGACAGATCCCTGACGGAACATAATAAGTTCCCAAGGAAGTGGCTCAAGCTTTTTTCCCAACAGAAATATTTGGGGTGGGGAAAGTTTGGTCTGGCTTTGAGGCTAGAACCAGTGTTTTTATTATTCAATTTAGGAGACTTGCCAAAATGTCCTTGGGCAAGAACCCAAAGTTCAGGCATGTGCTCATACAGATCTGATAAATCAATGCAGTTTTATGATAACTGTGGCGTTTGTGGTTGAAATACTGCATAATTATAAAATTGTAAGGACTTCAGTACTGGACATGATACCTTTTTATACAAAAGCTGAAAGGCATTAATTAAATGTAATCCCACTACAAAAAAAAAGAAAATCTGTTGATATCATTTGTGTTTCCAACTTTGAGTTCTCACAAATGATATTTTACACTAACAGCCTTTTAAAACTTTGATAATGATTTTGCTGTCTTAACCATCTCAGCGGCTTTGCCGTTCTTTTAGTGTAGACAAACAGTGCATGCATAATTAAAGATGTTTGTTGCTTGGATGATAGTATCAGATTGTGTAGGCTTTCTAACCAAACATGATAAAAACAAATGGTGGCATCCTGTTTTAAGGGGCAACAAATTCAGGTTTACCTTTGTTTTGTGGTAGGTAATGACAATCTTTTTGTAAGGCTGACCTTCCACTTTACCTTTTTTTTTTTATTCACTGTTGATGTTGTTTCACAGGTGCAGTCTGACTACATGCCCTCAGATTTTAGGAATGCCCCCATAACATTCCTGCTTGTTTGGAATTTCACAGCAGAGGAATGCCGGCATAAAGATGTTGGTCCGCTGGTTGCCTTTACCTTTGAGAGAATAACCCGACCAACAAAATAAACTTGCAGGAACTGAAGCACTGTATTGACTTCCTTGGTTAGAGATGGAGGAGATCAATCTATTGGGAGTTGTGTGCTTCGAAAACATGGTTGTTTGAGAGTTGCACAGTCTGGATGTGGTTGTCAAACCTGTACAACTCATCTCTTTCTTTGCGTACATAGGTATACAGTACTTTATTGTATGTACACATGAGACCTCAGGAAATGCCAGGGCTCAAAACACACCTATACTAGTATAATAAAACAGTTTACAACATGCTTAAGGAAGCCTGGATAAGCATGACTTTGAAAAATTCAAAAATGGTTGACTGAAAAGAAATAATAAAACGGTTGAACTAAAAGGTTGAAATCATAAACAGTAATATACACTCTTGCTCTACGCTGAACCAACAGAGGACCAGTTAGGTTCTTGTTTGCGCACCAGTTCTGTTGGAGAACCCATCGTAACCTGTAGCAAACAGGCACATTATGACTGCAACCCAGTTCCACACAACACATAGTCTGAAATGTGATAAACTTCTGCTGAACCTGTAGCCTTCACCGGCTATTCAGCTCATACATACGATTTGCTAGCCTAGAATCTAGATGCGCCCCTAGCGGCTAGCTTCCAGGGGCAGTCTAGTTACTCTCCGTTGACTTGAGATTTCGAAAAAAATCCAAGATGGACCGGGCCAATCACGAGTCGGTGGGCGGGCTTAACATGATGACGACTGACCTGCGACCATAAGTTTCGTGAATTACGGGTGAATTCCCCATCCTGCTTGAACTACCAGAGCGATGGCTGCTGCTAGCGAACAACTTTCTTTCGAATCGGCTTTGGCCGCCACTCTGAAAGACTTGAAGTTAAGCTTTTCTCTGAGAAAAGAACAAGAAATTGCACTGAGGTCGTTCTTTTCTTAACTCTCTGTTCCGTCGCTCTGACTACGTCACCTTCTTCGTTGCTCTGATTGGTTGTAGTGCTATCCTATTGCGTGGAGTGGGAGTTTGAAAGACAACCGTTTATCCCAGCCCTACGGTTGAGCCCTGTCTATGGAGAGTGCCCAGACCCTACATTTAATGTGGGTCTGGCTCGTCAGGCTAACGATTTGCCACAATGACATTAAAAGTTGAGTTTCAATAAGGCAATGTAGTTTTGATGCCTGTTTGGATCTGACTGGGAACCAACATTTTGGCCTCAGAACCACCATATTTCTGTTCAAAATGCCCAGAATTTCATTCAAAGATGAAAAATTCTTTAAAGGTACTGTATGAAGCAAGCAAGTTCTTGTATGTCTGATTATTTGTTTTTGTGAAATTTGGCAAACTGTAGGTACATACTAGGCTGGAAGCCTGCCCAACTTGCTCTGCTCACCAAATTTTTATGGCGGAAAGTTAGTCTCGAGTCACTCCCTTGGGAATTAATTGTGCTGCAGCAAAGATTTTCCCAGCCAGTCATATTGTTTGGGCAGGATTTATGCAGTGATGGACAGAAAAGTAACAGCGAGATAGTTATGCACATCATCTGAGCATTGTGGAGTTGAATTCGCTTACAACATAAGAGCTCTCATTGGTTGTAGGACTATCCAGTTACGTGCAGAGGTATTTTTTTAAGGGTTTTTTGTAATTAAAACATGCCTCATAATAAAAACCAAATTGTGTGTTACCAGACAGATAGTCTGATCAAAACTGAGTCTAGTTCCACAAGGCTAGGTATACACGGTACTTCTGTAATAAACAGAAGTCTATCTGCTGACTTTAATCTTTGCAGTTGCTGCTGCTGTTGTGTTCAAGCATCTGTCCTTCTGTTGTTGCAGTAGCTACCGCTCTGCAGAACTTACAGTAAAAGGCTAGTTTTAAATCTCCAAATTCCCTCTCACTACAACTGTTATTGATTTTTATTTCAACTTACCCTCCTGACCATCCCCTACACTCCACAACTGGAAAGGAACACTGTGGCTGTTCAGCCTGCACACCTCTGTCTCCAACAGAAAATTCCTCTTTTCAATAGCAAAACTCAAGCTTTTAAAATCTTACCCACTTCAAGTGTCGTGTTCATTGGTTCTGTGGTTCAAAATGGATTCGGGTGTATATGTGTTTTGTAATACTGTTTTAAACATGCTGCGTATAATAAGTCCTGATTTTGATTGATAAAGTGTTTCACTTATTGGTGGGAAACAGAGCCTGCTGAGTGCATTTTTCTCAAAGGCAAGACAGTTCAGATGATAATGGTGACATTGAATCGAAAGTCACAAAAAAAAAAAAAAAAAAATGATCAGGATACAACAACACAATCCTGCCACTTTAAAAATGCTTCAAAGGTGCTGTATGGTATGAACCAGGCAAGCACGGATCATTTATGCTAAAACCATCGCTAAAGGCAGGGATTGTCTCTGTCTACCATTTTAATACATATTTACATGCTAAAACATAAGAATTAGAATTCATTAGCGTAATCTGAGGTCTAGATCTAGATCGGGAGTTGTTTGATTAGTAGCTTTGGGACATTGTTTTTGTAGTGAGTCTGCCTGTCTCCTACTTTTGTTTTTCCTTATTTGGCATGACTCTCTGTAATATGGTTGTGCTTGAAGACTAATCTCTTCTATCTCAGCTCTAATTAACAGAGCATACATAGTTCCCAGACACATTTGTTGTTTTTGTTTTTTTTTTCCTGCAAAGATCTCTGTGCTGTTTTTGTGCAAAGCACCTGGACTTGTCTCCCTACTGACGATTAATGTCAGAGGCTTAATGAAATTACCTACAAATGTACAAAAACATCACTCTGTTCATTTCGGTTTCACATGTCAGGATGCAGTCTGCGTGATATCATCGTCAGCCTTTGATTCCTGAAAACTGGGCCTTTTTGAAACCAAGAGGGCTGTATTTAGACAATCAGTTTCTCGTTTTCTTATTCAGTAAGTATGTGATGTAAAACAGATCCTTTCACTCACACTTCTATGAGGAAGTAGACAACGGCAGTGCAGCTGCTGTGTTCTGTATAATGTTTGAGGTTCACCTACTTCAGAGGAAGTGGTGTGGGGGTAGAAGACACTGTTACAACCAGCAAATAAAACAGGATATCCGATGCTGGAACAATTGAAACACAAAATTCGACAAAGGTCGTTGCTTATACAGACTGTCTTTTTCTATTGGCTGCAGTTAAAATTAGTAATGTTAAACATGACAAAGTTCAATCACAAATCGAACATATCTTCAGTGTGAAATATCTGTTGTGGTGGACTCTGCCTGTGAGCATGTTTCTTTTCATGTGTTGTGGATAAAATTGAAACCCATCATGTCAGTGACATGCGTAGCGCCACTCCCTGACAGCCGAACATCAAAGAGCCCTTGATTTCCTCTAACCGAGCATGTTAATTGGTGCTTGATTGATAACTTGAGTTCACAGGCGATGGCAATGTGTCATCTAAACTGTTCCAGGGTGTCTTTGTGAAATCAGCTTTAAGAGTGGAAGAAGAATCACTGGCGGGCCCATTAAAAAATTGCCAGTGTACACACTTGCAAATAAGCTGTCACACATTACAAATGAGATTACCTTTTTCAGTTTGCCCTGGAACTTTGAGATGAGGGGATGCATGGGTAAGACACTAAAATAGCTCAAATCGTTTGGTTTTTATCAGCGTGCTCGATCTGCAAGTGCTGTTTATGCTTTCTTCATGCACGATGAAAAAAAATATATATTCACAGCTTGGAGCACAATGTAATCAGTTGCAGTGGAGTAAGAATTATCGTTGAAAAGATAGGGCTCAGAGAGAATGACTCCATTTTACATTTGGCCTCTAAAACAAATTTCTTTTAAATAGTTTCCTCACCGCACCTCATGGTGAATTATTAATTGTATCATTCACCTCATCAAACGCACTTTCGGAGGAGATAACACCAACCATAACCGAATGTATTGGCTTGCACACACACAAGAGGCGCACAATGTGAGCATTATGAGTGACAATACTGTGATACAGCTATGAGAACAGGGGAAACAGCAGTTATCGTATTTGCATGCAATCACACGCATGCAAACTAATTGTGTAGTTTGCAAGGCAGAGATCACCGAGGTCAGGCAAAGCTCACATGAAGCGACAGCTTTGTTGAACTTCTGATAGTGGATCGCTCGCGTCGAACATCAGAAGGGTTTTGAGCTTTCATTGACGCGGGGCGACGGAGCATCTTAAAATTCAGGTGAAGCAGAGGATAACGAGTGCTCAGTCATTATAAACTAGAATATGTTGGAGTATTTTTCAAATAAATAGTGTCTAATAGAATGTTCCACCAAAACTGAGACATGATATTGATTGATTTTTTTACAGACCTGCCAATAATTAAATAGTATCCTTAAAATCACGGGGACTCATATGGAATACATGTGAAAACTGTATGCAGCAGAGCCACCATTAAGTTATTTATTTACCAAATATATATTAAATATGTGCAGGAATGTAATGGAAGTATCAAAATTAAGTGTACTGAAAATGCAGATAGTGAGCTTTGTAAGCCCACCATCCACCCCCACCACCTCCCGTTGACTCCATCCATAGAGTATGACGCCTCATCTACTCTAAAACAGTTTTGATGGTATGTGAACAATGTTTTTTGAACACAGGTTTGCGCACAGAGGAGATCTTTTTCACATTAAGATATGAATGAAATCTGTATTTCATTTAGGTGAGGAGCCAGCGGACACTTTACGGAAGCTTACCGTCATTATTATTTACCATAGCCATTTACCAAATGTTGGTCTGCGTTTCCTTGACATGGACAACATATACCATATTAACTTTATATTCTCTTCACAAAGTTAGACCACTCACATTTTAATAGGTTTGGTTGGAGAATGGCAAATGTTAGTTATATGCTAAATGCAAAAGAGCCCACCATAACATTTAACTGCTTCAATTTCATGGAGGCTGGCTTGTCGTGACAGTCAGGGCTCCCTTGATACTTGAGTAAAGTGGAACCATCCTTACCTTTATAAGCATTAATATATTTCCTCATTTAACAACTCATAATGTCTGTGGCTGAGGAAAAAAAAAAAAAGCCTTTAAGTATATTCTGTGTATAATGTAGCATGTATATGTGGCTAAAATCAACCATGTCGTAAGTAAAACACATATACAGTAAGTACCATTGTCCAAACACTTGTGGAGCTCATTACTTAATACTTCAGCCATGAAGTAGGGAAAATCCTCCATATATTGCTGACTATGACTGTGACGAGAGTGCAAGCGCTAAGGCCTGGCGGAAGTGTGCGGTGCGTGCATGCATGCAAAGCCTCCAAATCATGATGATGGGGGAAAGAAATTTACGAGTAAATCTAATATGGCAAGAACAAATGAATAACGTCCAGGCAGTTATTAAGTCGAACACTTTGTCCTAGTGCTACTTATTGGAGACAGACTGCAGCTACAGAGTCACAGTGGGCTTATATACCTTCACCACTACTGTCTGCTGTTAAATGTCATGCTTAAATATAGGCTATGGTGCATAATTTTCAAATATATTTCAGAAATAATATTAGAAAGAAAAGGCGTTAAATTGTACACTCACTTGCCAGATTATAGGCACACTAATGAAAACAAATCCATTCTAATACAACAATCCTGCTCTAAATCTTGTCTTTGTGAAGTTTATGGTTTTCAGCATTAGTTTAAAATAACTGAGAGAGCTGTTGACTCAACTTTGTTTTCATTGTGGAGGCTGTGGTTTTTTTTGGTGCTTTTGAATCGTTTCTATTATTTCGACTAATCCATGTTAGTCTGTGGGATAGGCCAAACAATTTAGTGTTGAACTCAGTCCAGTTCAACACCACCACGAACTACATCCTGCAAAATGATCATCCACCTTCCTGACGCTGTTTCAACGCAAACCGAACATGAGAACAGTGCAGCACTGTTACATTAGAATACATTTGTTTTCACTGGTGAAAACCTAATGAACTGGCAAGTGAGGGTACAGAGGAGCTCATGAGCACGTTCTCAGTGTTCCAGAAGATAGACAGTGCATGACAGGACATGCACGTAAAGTTTTGAATTTGAATCTGCTCAGATTATGACATGTGGCAATTCACAGTTCACTGGATGAGCGCTCCAAGTTAGCACTGAAAACACTTGGCGGCCCGCTTCCCTTTTAGCCAGCACCTTGCAGTCACACTGCCTCGTTCATGTTCGATCGTCCTGAGCAAAGACGCCTCAGAAGTGCTCCTTCGCACTGAAAGTTTGTGACAAAATAGAAAGGAATCATGAGAAAGTCAAGTGTTCAGATCTGGTGAATAATCACTATGTTGTTATGTTAAACATATATATACTGTATATATTTTTTTTTTAAAGGTGTCCACTCGCTGCATGTTAGAAATGTGTGTGTGTGATGATGATATGTTTCAGTTATTATGGCATTTATTTGTATGAGGGCAGAGTCATGATTCAGGCTGTTGACGTGCATGTCATCGGGCCTTCCTCGGCTCCAGCGTGCATGCCTGTGGGCCGCAGTGTTTTGGCCTGCTGCCTTACATGGGCAAACCTCTCCACTGACGGAGACGGCTGGAATTTCACCGCGTGACGTCACTGCCTACAACTCTCCCAGAATTTGGACCAAGAAGTTTCACTTTTTTTTGGTGGGACTTCAAACTCTGCTATATTTCCTAGAAAGCGAGGTAAGCGAAACTGTCCAGCTCACTCTAATGCTTCAGACACACCGGCGGCGTCTGTGGAGTGGTGTAACTTTTCTGCGCGACCGATATTTAAGCCGTTTTTTCCCCCCCTTTCCCCCCTGTTTTTATTGTCGGACCGGGGTTTCGCCTTTTAGTTTGCTCGGCCTCGTTGGGTTGTGATATGATTTTTTACTGTAGCGGTTCGGACCGAGTACACAATGAGGGCGTGGACTCGACTCCGTAGCCTTGGCCGGTAGGAATGTTAACACGGGGATACTAACGAAGCTAACTTGTCGCTAGCCTGCGCTGAGCCACAGACTCGGTCATGCGGGGGAAAATATCAGACAGTGTTGAGCCGTCAACTTTTTGCTAAACGGGACTCGGGGCGTCTCTGGGGAGGAGGAGGAGGAGGAGGGGGGTTTCTGTTTTTAGCCGAGTGGTCCGCTGCTGAGCAATGCGGAAGACAGGCTGTCACCGGAGGGACACGAGAGCCCCTGTCCGCGGAGAAATGTGTCGCAGTTCAACGGTTAAACGAATAAGTGTTAGCTAGTTTAGTCGGTGGTGCGCGTGGACTAGCTTGTTTACGACAGCAGATTCGCCACGTTGTGTATTAACTTTATAGACCGCGTGTGGTTTGAAGTTACTGGAAACTGTGGGGTCTTAAAAGAGAAAAAAACATTCATTGCATATATATATATGTTGTAAGGGGACACACATGATGCTGCGTAAATGTAACGTTCATCTCTCTTGAAGACTAATTATACTTATAGCTGTGGTTTGGATGAAAGAGAAAAGCAGGAAACCATCACTGGCCTGAGTTATGACACACAGACAGGCCATACTTTGCTCCACCCAGTTAAAGGCTTTACATTTTTACCAAATCTAGCTGATTCCTTAAAATAAACTCTGAGTTTATACATGAGGACTAAGCATAGGAGAAGGTTAAGCACTGCAGAATTACTGTGACATATGCATCACCAATAAATAAAAGCATATGTTTAATCAGTGTACAATGTGCAGACCTTATTCTCTAGTCAGCACTTGCCCTGTGAAGTTTTGTGTGAGGTGTTTCATTTGTTTACATGGTCAACTTTCAAGAAATGACATTTTGCGGAAGTTTTCCTCACACAGCAGCTGACTTAAGTGAAAACTTAGGTACATATGCAGCTTTAACGTCATCTCCCTCTTTGCAAGTGCAACAAGAATGTTGGTCCAGACTTTATTGTTCTACCATGAAAAGAAAAATAAGTGTCTCTTTCCTCTCCAAAAGACTAAATTCAAACTTTTGACTCAGATGTGAATTTTAAATCAATAACACAGAGGTCCCCTGAGAGGGCTGTCATCAAACCGAATGCATCCGCGTCGCTCCGACACATTTTTGACTCAGGCAACATTAAACGGAACTGTCTTTAAAATCTCTGGCTAAAAAGGATGCGCTTGACAGCGTTGATGATGTTAAAGTTAAAAGATGAGTGTCTCAGCTGCCTTTGAGCCCGGGCCCCCCTGGTAGGTTTAGTCAAGTTATTCTGCTGTTTGTGTTTCTTGGCATATTTTAATGAGGATGTCCTTCTATCTATCTGAAGGAACAGCGCCAGTTTCCCAGACTCAAAAAGCACAGATTTAGAGGAGATGGTTGGCTTTTAGAAAGCACCACCTGCATGGCTGTTACCGCAACCAGAATAGTGTTCTTCTCAATAATCTACAGTCAGTGTGTGGTCGACGTACTTTTGCCTTTCATTTATTACTGTGATGCTCTTGTCACAGAACTAAGCAACTGATATATAAAGACAAAACATATCTATGATAAAAAACAGCAGAACATCTTCACATAGATGAAGATGGAATCATCAGTTACTCGTGTACACCTTGAGCACTTTTCCCTGCATGTTTTCAAATCCAAACAACGGTGGTTGCAGTAAATGACGTGTTTGTGGCTACGGCTTTTGCAACAGACATAACTTTCATCAAAATGGTTAAAAGAGTTTTTCAGGATGTTTGAGTGGTGGAGGATTCTGGGTAGACATTTCATGGACATGTCAGTGCCTGTTTCAAATTTCTGCTGTGCTCTCAGGTAGAGGTATGACATGTATTAGACTGGTTTGCACAATATTACTGCCGTCTGTATTTGATTTAATCCATCCAGCCGTCCTGCTGGTCAACTAAAACACACAAATTAGGGACTTTTATTTACTTTTATTTATTAGTACTCACTGTTGCAGACAGAGACGCACCCTACACCCCAACAACTGTGCAGATAATATATAATATAATGTGTAACTTATTTGCATGTATGGTAAATGGCCTTGCTTTTATATAGCGCTTTTCTACCTATTGGTACTCAATGCGCTTTACAGTCATAGACACATCTACCCATTCGCTCACACAAGCACTCACACATTCACACACCAGTGCCATGCACTGGGAGCAACTGGGGGTTCAGTGTCTTG
>JASGAT010381987.1:0-10685 GCA_030220025.1 Chelon auratus
TGTATGTGTGTGTGATCAGGTGGAACGCACTTCTTTCAGATGCATATTAATAGTCAGGATGCATTTGCATGCAGGGGCGAATAAGAAGGTAGTTTTTATTGTATAAGAAGCTGTTCACTGTATATACGCTGATCAGGCATAACATTATGGCCGCCTTCCTAATATTGTGTAGGTCTCCCTTGTGCCTCCAAAACAGTTGTAGCTCATCAGAGAATGGACATGGACCTTCTTGGGGTGTCCAAGGTGAATGTTGGCCTTTGAGGGGAGGGGGGCCTCTGTGGATCATCCCACAGATACTTGATCAGTTTGGGATCTAGTGAATTTGGAAGCCAGGTCAACACCTTGTGCTGTTCTTCATGTTTTTTTAGTTGTTCCTAAAACGTTTTTTGTGTAAGTGCCTGTGTTTGCTGCCATCAAGGAGTGTCATTGCTATGGGGTGGGGGTGCCTGGTCTGGTCTAGGTAGGTGGTACATATCTAAAGCTTGTTACATGCTTGTTCTCAACAGATTGCTCAGCACTTGGGTGTGGTTAATGCGGAAAACCGGAAATGTTGTCCCGAACGTTGTGCACAGAGGAACGCTTGAGTTTCCTGGACGTATAAATCACCTGGCCAGAATGAACTTTGTTCTTGTTCTTGCCACCTCGACAAAACTAACAAATTTCTCTGTTCTGGCGGAGTCTAAGTAACATCCACACCAATGAATGCCAGGACCAAACGTTTTCCAGAGGAACATTGACTTGTCACAAGGTGGTGTTATTTATTTTTCCTGTCAGGGGTCTTAATTTTATGCCTGATGGGTGTACATACAAGAAACAAGTCTAATTGTTCATGTACAGTGTCTTGGCATCATCAAACCTCAAAGTAGGCAACATACCACAACCTACCATGTTTTCACAGTGTTCATTTTCTTCTGAAGAGAGTGTTTCTTTCTTGAATGAAGCTTGACACCTTTTAGGAAAATCTTTTTTGTATGTTCAGTGTTTCAGGTCTTGCAGGGGGTCTAGTTGTGGGGTTTGCAAATGCATCAAGGCACATCGCTGCTTCCTCTAATGTTCATTTCAATTGGTAAATCACGCATCCCTGTGTGTCGTGACTCAGGACCAGACTCCTATACTAGCGCACGCTCTGATGCGCTACGTGCAGTTCCTCGTGTGACAAACAGTGTCGGATTTGACAAATTACACTAAGCAGCAGTTACCTTGCAGTGACCTTCTTCCCCTCTACTTTCTAACTCCTGCAGTCTTTTGCAGCCGCTGCACACACCGGCCGATCGTGCCGGCGCTCTTGCGTGGTATGAAAACGTTGCCACCTCCTTTTTAATAAAGGAGAAGGAGAAGAAGTTAATGGTTCCTCCCCCGTCACCGTCTCTCCCTCAGTGTCTGTCTTTCTGTTGCGTTGTATCAGCGCCAGCATCACTCAGTTTGTTACGCTGGCTTGACGACACCACTCTGCTGCCAGCTGCACTTCTGACTGGAGAGTGCACATCATTCATTTTAATATTTTCTCCCTCTTCTTTCTCCCTCCTTCCACCTCTCCTTCCCTCGTTCATCCATCAGTCCTTTCCCATCCACCATGTCCTTTTCTTTATCTGCTCATCCTCCTCTCTTTCCTTCAATCTCTCCAAAGATTCTTTTATTCCTTGTCACTCTCACTCTTCGTCTTTTTCATCCTTCCTTTCCTCTCTAACTCATCTGGTCATACACATCACTCTCCATCGTCCGTCTGCTATTCTCTCTTGGTTGTCTTTTTTTTTAGTCTGGTTAGCAGAAACTATTCATTGTTGTTTTATGATAAATTGATGGTATTTTATAAACTCACTGTTGTTTGGTTTTATTAAAAGTGATTCAATGGAGCGCGTTTGGATGCTCAGTGACATTTAATCCCTGCTTAATTCCCCATTTGCAGAGTTTCTCCTTGACTTGAAATACTTTGTATTATGTATCATCAGGCACATTCACAAAATATTGTATCGCAGCAAGTAATCCTAAATGTCAGTAGACTTTCCAATCATAAAACGTCGCTTTTGAAAGAATCTCACAAAGCTTCTGGGTGCTGCTTTTTTTTTTTTTTTAAAGAATGGAATTTGCGAAGTAAAGTTGATCCATTGAGTAGCTGACTTTTAGAACAAGCCTTTTAACTCTATCAGGTTTAAGATTTGGGTTTAGAGCAAGAATACTTATAAGAATAATTTAAATTGCTCCGAGGCTAACATTTTAAGAGTTTATGGTCATGTTTAAGGTCATCAGACAGCAAACCCGTCGTTGCTCATTTACAGTTGCGATCCATGGTTGCCGTGGCCCAAGTTTTGGCAAATTTTATTCAGCAAGATAATTTGATTGGCTGTGTAGCTCAGTGGGCCAGTGCACGAGAAGAAAAAAACAATTTCAATGCTTTGAAACTTTTGTTAGCTTCCTAGCCTCCCAGCTAAAGCTTGTTACATATTCCGCAAGAAGAGAGAAATTTGTTCTTGCTCCTCGGGCTACTTGTTTTGTTCTCACAGCCTTCGTTTGGGAGTTCTTGCAGCTTGTTCTCAACACATCATCTGGGCAGTCGTTTTTTCTCGTGTCGTGTCCGATGACTGTTCTGTGATTGGTCAGAAATTGGAAGTGGGTGTGGTTAATGCAGAAAAACGGAAATGCTAACGGCCACTCTGTGAGCTCCCAGATGCTAATATTCGCCGTGTGACCGCTAATCTCTCCAGGTTAGAGATGGGCATGTTGTATGTGGGTGCATGCTGAATGAACGGCATGACCCGACGGACAATTCTGGCCAAAATCCGGAAATAAGAAAAGTGCCTCTCTCATCTCCCACAATGTTCAGCATATGTGACTTTTGCTGCAACGAAAGGGTCCTATGAGGACTTCCCTGGAGCTTGGCACTTGAGTTTCTCGTGAAGTATAAAGACCTGGCCAGAACGGTCTTTGTTCTTGTTCTTGCTCACCTCGAGAACAAGAACAAACTTCTCGCTTCTTGCTGAGTATGTAACAAGCTTAATAGTAGCGATTTCTCGTTGAGGAATTCAGACTACTGCCACCTGCTGGTATGACAACTCTTTGTCTTTTACACAGGTGAAGAAGCATGTACCAGCTGGCCATTGACTGTAGCCTTGGCGCTGTGTTAACATGCAACCTGTTGTTCTTGACCATAGACTGTAGAAAATATCGACGCCGCTTCTCCACTTCCTTCCTCTGGTCAAACTGACGGATCTGCCTCCACCAATTGAAAATACATTTAGGATTACACACTGCACTTATTTATTTATATATATTTGTTTTCTTACTCTCACGGTCCTGCGGGACTGCTTCATGGGGCGGTTGTCATGGCAACTGAAATGAAATGTAACCGAAAAATGAAATCTTGAACATACATCAGCATTATATTAACTACCCAAAAGGATAGAAACCATCTTTGGAAAATAACTACTTTAGTGTTTTAGGCCCAAGTCCCATCCACTAACATGGAGGGGGTGGAGCTTATGACCTATACTGCAGCCAGCCACCAGGGGGAGCTCTACTTGTTTTGGCTTCACTTTAGAGGTGCTGTCCTGACATCCATCTCTTTTTTTTTTACAGTCTATGGGCTGGACACAAGCCAGTTAATGTCGGTTTGGTGTCTGTACCTTTAGAATGATGCAGCGTCTTCATTCGGTCAACCTATTGACGCAGAGGGGTGTCAACTGAAAGCATTGTTATTTCTTCAGCTGTCAGCGAGCACACACTTCCAGTGAACTACAGTTGTATTTCTGTTGTAGACTTTGCAGTAGTTGCAACAAATGACACGCTCTTATCGGTTTGTCATCTGAAAAGCCCTCATACTTGCCAGAGCATCAGTCAGTCCTGATTATTATGTGATAGAAAGTGCTCTCAAGTCAACATGTTTTGCTGATGTGGGTATAATTCCAGCCCTTAATAAGAATTATCTATGAAAACCAGGCTCCTGTTCCCCGGGGAAGAGGTGTTGCGGTGGAAACACGCCCACAGAAGTCCTACCTCTGTCAATCTGGGCCTCTCTTTCAGCTTTTCAATACCCGATATACTGATCTTCAAGTGACTCACCCCGTTCCCTTCCCTTTATTCCACTTCGATCTGCCCGCCTCCGAACGCACACGGTCGGGCACACACCGGCAAGTCAGCTTGATCAAAGAGCTGACGGCTCTTTGACTGACGACCACACACACAAGGCCGGCGAGCACAGAGGATTAAAACCTCAGTGTTTTCAGTTGGAATAGTGCTGCCCCCTTGTGTTGATGGCGAGGAAGTGATCTTATTATCAGGATGTGTGTTTGATTTTATGCACTCAACAAAATAAATCAGAGTTCCTTTGGCTTGTGTGGAGTGTGTGTGTATGTGTGTGTGTGTGTTCATAACAGCAAGGTGATAGGACTGAATGCGTCATGCTGACACACGCTCTGACGCAGGTGGGCTCTCTGCCCACACACACGAACTGGACATGAATCAAGAATTAGAAAATCAGTTTGAAGAGCTTCATCTCAGGGCTGTGTCTTAGATGATTTTAATAGAGTGGCCAAGGTGGGGCTCATGCGGCGTTCACATAAAATTGGTAGAGAAGGGGAAAACGTTTCGTCATTCTGACTTATGTCAAAAGGGTTCATCTTCATTGCTACTGGTGCTTTTTGTGCGAAACAACATGTTTTGCCGTCGTTTTCCACTTCATTGTCACTAGTTCTCATCCATACTGTTTGTTTTTGCAGCAAAGTAAGATTTTTTTAATTGTGTTCATTCCTTCATTCATCTTCTGTAACCGCTTGTTCCTGTGGAGGGTCGCGGGGTCTGCTCTAGCCTGGAGCCTATCCCAACTGTCATCGGGCAAAAGGCGGGGTATACCCTGGACAGGTCTCCAGTCTATCACAGGGCTAACACAGAGAGACAGACAACCATTCACACTCACATTCACACCTACGGCCAATTTAGAATCACCAATTAACCTAACAAGCTGGAAAGCCAGAGTACCCGGAGAGAACCCACGCAGACACAGGGAGAACATGCAAACTCCACACAGAAAGGCCCAGTCGGTCCGGGACCTTCTTGCTGTGAGGCATCAGTGCTAACCACCTCGCCACTGTGCCACCCTGTTTTTATACATTTCATCCAATACATTAAATTCTAACATGATATTTAATCAAATAAATTTAGTTTTTGTCACCTTGTTGCCTGCACTTACTAAAAATAGGTTTGCGGAGATTTGGGATATTAGGATAAAGGTGCAATTTGTGTCAAGTAGTGGACACTAAATGAAATTAAGTTAAGCAAACTTAATAAATTAATGTTAGTTATACTATTTATTCAAGTAGTGGTAATTAAGTAGTGTTTAAGCTTAACAGATAATTACACTTACTTTGTTATTTAAGGCAATGAATAAGTGAACTTAATAGATTTTAACCTGTACACCCTTGTTCTTAACAACATGTTAATATTAAGATTTTTTAAAAATCTTTTAGGACTTTTATCTTTTAAACTGCATTTATTAACATAAAGCGCTCATACTGCTGCCTGAACCACCAGCAACAGATCCTTCCATATTTATTCCTTGGCCGTAGAGAGATATGTTTGTTGATCTTAGACTCTTATATTTTGAGATCACTGTGTTTTTGTTGGAGAAACTTTTGACTTTTGCTGAAATAAGATTAACATTACTACTACTTGAATAAGATAAGGAAGGACTTTAGAAATTAGGGCGTTAGAGCCGCAATATACAAAAATGGTACAAAAAATAGAATAAGGTAGACAATATATGAACATATTATATGTTATGGTAAATATATATATATATATATTTACATCAGGTTTTAAGTAGCTAACCGAACGTTGAAAATAATAATAACAAAAAAAGTGTAAATAGAGGGTTGAGGTGGTAAGGAGGCTGAATATATTGAAATGAACTTGTAAACTAAGGGGAGAAGGAATGGAAAAACATAGATTATTATGGTTATATACCAGTATTCAGTAATATGCATGTGAAACAGGCTCTGATTTATTTTCTACCACTTGGAAATACATTGAAGTTTCCAAGCATGCGCACTGTGTCGCTGTGATTTTTAGGACAGAGGTGCTGCAGTTGTTTGTAAGACCACTAGGTGTCAGCAGATACAAATATATGCGGCTATTGTGGGATTCCGGGTCATTTGGGTTCATGGTGGGTGTAAGTTAAAACAAAGGCAGCTGAACTTGTTTGAGGAGGTTTCACTGTTTGAGACATTTCACTACAGATCTAGATCTAAACACTTTGTAGCCAGAGAAGACGAGATGGTGCAAAGTTGGATCCGACGTCTCTTAAGTTGGGACGTGGACTGAGATCTTTGTCGACTACTGATAACAAAAAGTTTCACCCTTGGTCACTCCTTGAGTCTGGAGCTGTTAGACATCCACTAATTGTGAAAAGAAGACACCACCCAACAACTTTCTCCTTTAACTGCAGGTGAGTATTGGGTGGTTAACCTTAGTCATGACCGACAGTCTTTCACAACACACAAGAAGTCACTTTGGTGTGGGCGAAATGTCTTTAAGGGAACTCAAACAAGTTGTTCATACATGTTTTAGATGCACAAGCAACTGTGTGTGTCCAATCATTAACTGCAACTTCAAATCCGTTAGAGGAGAGGTGTCAAACATACAGCCCATGGCTCTTAATTGAACCGCCAAATGGTCCAGTCTGGCCCCTGGGATGAATTTACAAAGTGTGAAAATTGCAGAGTTATTAATTGCAATTTTTCAAAAAAAGTTACAGCTATTGTTAATTTGTGCAGGCGTTGTGGGCGTAACACAACACTGAGGCCCAGAACTAAACAGCAGATGGCAGCAGTGCGCCAATATTGCACCTATTTGTCTTTCAGATTGTTCATGAAATGTTTTCTAAAAGGATAGTTCATTTTCATGATGTACCTTTTTTGCACTAAAACAAGGACAATTATTTTGAGTTATTTAGAGGTTGTTGTGTTACAGGTCCGGCCCACTTGAGATCAAACAGAGCCGAATATGGTTCCTGAACTTAAATGAGTTTGACACCCCTGCCCTGGGGGGTTGCAGTGGGGCTGGAGCCTATCCCAGCTGTCATTTTGTGAGTGGCGGGCAACACCCTGGAGAGGTCCTGAGTCTGCCACAGAACTAACACAGAGAGACAGACAACTGTTCACACTCACATGAACACCTAGGGTGAATTTGGAATCAGAAATTCACCTAATATAACCTACCTTTATGAGAGGTGTACCGTCTTAGGGTTGAACCGTTTTTGTTGTTGCTGTTGTTTTAAGACACAATTATCGATCACTTCATCAAGTGTCATTATACACCAATCAGACATAACATTATGACCACCTTCCTAATATTGTGTAGGCCTCCCTTGTGCCTCAAAACAGTTGTGACTCATCAGAGAATGGACACGGACCTTCTGAGGGTGTCCTGGCAACAGAATGTTGTTAGTGGGGGGCCTTTGAAGGGAGGGCCCTCTGTGGATCATCCCACAGATACTTGTTCAGTTTGGGATCTAGTGAATTTGGAGGCCAGGTCAACACCTTGTGCTGTTCTTCATGTTTTTTTAGTTGTTCCTAAAGCGTTTTTGTGTGCGTGTGCCTGTGTCAGACTGCTTCCTGTTGGAGACGGCTGCTGCCATCAAGGAGTGTCATTGCTATGGGGTGGGGTTGAATGGTCTGGTCTAGGTGGGTGCTACATGTCTAAGTAACATCCACATGAATGAATGCCAGGTCCAAAAGTTTCCCAGCAGAACACTGAACTGTCACAAGATGATCAATGATATTCACTTCTCCAGTCAGTGGTCATAATGTTGTGGCTGTTATGGCTGATTGGTGCATTTATGTGCCACACCTGATGTGACCACAAAGTGTCAGCAGAGGACCATCAACATCAATCCATCCAACGTTACAACAATACTCTATATACTATTACTATACTACTATATTATCATGTTTTATGAGGATAAACGCTGATAACATGTTTGTTTCTTGTGGTAATAATCAGCAACACACAAGAAGCTTGCAGCTGTTTTGCACAGTTCCCACTGTTAGTCCACAATAAACATTAACATTAATCATATTCTGCCATTTCAGAGGGAGCATTCCAGATGAATAAATAACCAAGTGTCAGATGTGAGGTGTGTAAATGTGCAGCAGAGTCTGTAAATCTGCAGTAAAAGCGTGAAAGCTCAGCAATTTCCCTTTTTCCTGAATAAATACGAGGTTTAGGAATCATTGATTCGTCCTTTATTTTAATGAGGAGGAATCCACCGAGGGAACGCGTTTGCTCTCTCCGAGGAGCGAACCGTGCACGAGGCAGCAGTTTAAACAAATATCCTCTTTCCAAAGCCCCACTGAGGGGAATATGTGTGCTTCATGCATTAATACACACTGTCATGCAGTGTGGAAAGACTTAACCCACACCATATGACAACAACAGTCACACAATTGTAATCAGAGGCACTTCAGCGACACAAGTTGGATTCCTGCACATGAAGAAGCAAATTCCTACCTCCACTTTATAAACTATTACTGTGAAGGGGCTGTAAATCAAACTGTGAAGGGTTCTGGGTTGTAGCCCAGCAGGGGCTGGTGGGAGGAGGGATTATTTGGCTACTCCATCCACACCATTTCCATTAGACCCCATTCACATTTTGGCCTGTGACGGCAGTTTTGCATTCTCAGCGCTTTTCTCTTTCTTTTTTTCTCTGTTTTTGAACTGGAGAGTTTTGACGTCCTCCAACAATTATAGCTGTAGACTCACTCAGAAGCTTTTTTTTCCTTTCAAATGAAAACTGCAAGTGTCCGAGAGTCTGAAATGATTATTGCGGAAGCTGGGTGTGTTCGGTCTAGATGGACAGCCGTTGCAGCCGCCAACACAATCAGCCTATCAATTAGCTAATAGTCTTAGTCACAGCTGTCTTCCCGTAATGACACAGCCATTTCTCTGCATGGAGAGAAGGCTTTAGTTGGCGTTGTGTGTTTAGTGCTGGGCGGCGCTGCAATAATAGTAGTGGTGTTTTTTTTTAATCCGATTGCAGAAAAAAGCATTTAGTTTGTTCAGTTTGGGAACACAGCTGTTGTTGTCTGATGGTATTTCATGGCTTACTGTGTAAACGTTGGATATCCAGGCAAAGACTTCCTGTTTCGTGCGTCCGTTGTGATGTGATGGCATGTAAGACACGACGTTTGTTGTAAGAAAAGCGTGCTTGTTCACAGGGTACGATGTCTTCTGCTCTCCACTGTTTATGTGGATGTAGCCGAAGCCTGCTCACATGTGATTGCTCGGACTGGAAATGGAAAACCGAAAGATTAAGTTACCAACATTACCAAGACACAGATGACATTAATGAGAGCACACAAGAAGAAACCAATCAAACTAGTCAAAGACGGGGGGTAGCAGGGGGCTTGTATCCTGTATAGAGGCTTGTTTACATGTTTATTATATTTGATTAAGTTACAGAACAACAACATGCACGTAAAGGTCAAGATGTTGGACGTCATAACTGTGGCTTAAATCTGATAATAATCTTGCAGTGACTGTATATAAATATGGACAAGCCCTGAATATATTCACACATAGGTTTCCCAAGAAGTGATTCTGAAGCTGTGTAAGTGTCTCAGGCCGCCGCCATTCGGTAGAGAGTAGCTCCACATAAATCCCACCTAATTAAAAAAAAAGACTGCTGACACAGCTAATCCGAGCTGTCTCTCAAAGCGACAGGTCTGTACATTTTTTTGTTTTTGTATTTCATGTTCGTCTTCAAAACCAGAAACAAAAACCAGAAAAAACAACTGTTACTTGCCTATGAGTTTTAAATAAAAGTCAATAAACCAGGAACTGAATATTGTACCAGAGTCATGTCGGCTACTTCTTCACTAAACGAAAAAAATCTGGTTTATTTGAATCAGGTAACGCCCTTTTCTTGTTTAGTTCTTTTTCCGTTTCCTTTTTTCATATATTAAATATATTTTGTGGATTTTTTTTAAAAATTCAATTCAATTGAGTTTTTTTCATATAGCATCAATAACAGTACAAATTGTCTCATGACGCTTTACAACATCTGGACTAAAACCCGGCCTGAAACCTCCAGAGCAAGCCTGAAGGCAACGGTGACAAGAAAAATCTCCCTTTTAACAGGAAGAAACCTTGAGCAGAACCTTAAGCTCATATGGAGGGACTCATCTGCCTAAGGCCGGCCAGGTAGAGACAGAAAAGAGAGAGAAGAGATAAACATACATCTGTAAAAATGCGTTTACACTTTGATTTTAGAGTCTAAAACTAAACTTGAAATACCAAAAAGTACACAGATCATTCTCGTATCTATGCATGACTTTAAGTTTTATACTTTAAATGACTGTTATGTAAAAATGTAACGTTCTGTACAGTTTAAATGAATGGAGATAGTAGCTGTGGAGGCTAACACTGTTTTTTTTGTGTGTGTGTGTACCAGTCTGCAAACATGTTTATTTTGCTATAAAAGAAGAAGAAGGTTCTGGGTTCAATTCCAGTTTGCATGTTCTCCCTGTGTCTGCATGGGTTCTCTCCAGGTACTCCAGCTTCCTCCCACCGTCCATTAGGTGATTCTAAATTGGCCGTAGGTGCGAGTGTGAATGGTTGTCTGTCTCTCTGTGTTATCTGAGTGGAGACCTGTCCAAGGTGTACCCCACCTCTCGCCAAGTGACAGCTGGGATAGG
>JASGAT010381990.1:9035-34352 GCA_030220025.1 Chelon auratus
ATACTAATGTTGTTGGGCCCTTTTAGTTGGGGCTAGAAACTTAGCTGAGATGGTTACGGTTAGGGGCTGGAGAATGAATAATGTCACTTTAAAGTCCTCAGAAAGACAACAACACAAGTTTGTGTGTGTGTGTTCTTGCTTACAGTAAGTTCTGGGGGCCATACCCTTGCGGAATACTTGATTTATGGGGTCACGTTGTCCTTTTTGGGTCGGTAAAGGTTGACATATCCCACACAAAATGACACATCATTGGGCTAACTTTAAATCTCTCAAGGTGCAGGAAAAAGACAGAGATTTGTTTCTTTGAGCCTATAAAGTTATTTTAAAAGACGAAAAAAATAAATAAATGAAATGCTCATGCTTTATCAATAAATTATTTGCCGTCGTCTTACTACAGCTATTTAAGCTGCAAGAGCCTGTTAATTTTGAGGCCCACGTTAACATCAGAAGAGGTCATGTTCACATTATATGCCATCCGCCTGAGGACCATTTTCACACATGTAGTTCACACATCTGTGAGGACGCGATTCTACATGTTGTAGCTGTCCGTTGCCACTAATGTGACAAATGTGTAGAATGACTGCGAATTTAGAGTGTGAACTGTTGTTGTCTGTCCTTTACCTTGGCCATTGCTGCTGAAAACAATAGACTAAGAACTACTTTGGGACTGAGAATTCAGTATCAGACCTGTTCATAGCGCCATCACCCAAGGGAGGAACTGCAACCTTGTCTCTGTAGCGTGTCATGTCCTAATAATCCTTCACTCATAGACACTAACACTGCACCATAAATCAGCTTTTGTTCATTGCACAGTTTCTATGATCCATCACGTCGCAGTGTATCTGTTTGGCTGTTTCAGTGATAGCATGCTCATCGGCCCTTTATGAACCACCACAACAGAGTTTGCTTTCACCGCATTAAACAGCCTGAGAGTGAACACATCCCAGCTTGAATGCACTGATACTCTAAACTGTTTCAACATGCAGTCAAACACGCACACACAAAAACAAACTTTAAATGGACTTATAAAAAAGCAAAAGCAAAGAAAGAGTTGGTGATCTGAATCTGGATAAAAGCTCTGGTGTTCTTGGCTCACGTTTAGAGGCCTGAGTCAAACAAACGCAAAGTGCTGAGTGTCTGGTTCTGCATCCAACATTTACTCGAGTCAAACACCCACATTTATGTCTGTTTTGTTCTAATCAATACCAAATGTGTCAATGTTAATAAAAGTTGTTTCATTTCACTCTGCCAGAGGTTCTGGAAGTAATTACTTGCTTGAGATGCAACTGAGAGAATAATGTGAGCCAAGAGTTCACTTGGTATACCAATGATTATCAAAATCAATATTCTGCAATGGACGTCCAGTCAATGCAGATTTTAAAAACTAGTTCTCTCTTTAAAAAAATGTCCATAGACAATTACATTGTGTTTAAATCAGAGCAGGCAGCCTGCTGCCATTACATAAGCCTGTCTGTCAGATTCCCTAGCAGCCTGACTCACATAGTGGCTGGAGGAAGCTTTAGCAGATTAAAGTCCCTTTACACTTACCACAGCTGAGGCTGTAATCTGAGTTTCACTTAGCAGAACCTAGCAGTCAGATGTGCGCGGGTGTGGGATTACAATGACGGCTGGTCCACATAAATCCCCTGGCGCTCTGGGGAAAATGTGGCGTCCACAGAGAAATTCTCCATGTTTGTGTGTGCGCAAAAAATCCCACAAAATTAAATTATTCTGCATCCCCATTATCTTTTGCAGATGCTGTAATGTTGCAGAGATCAAAGCAACATGATGTTAACTAAAATCCGGAAGGGCTCACATCAATAACCAGGCTCTGATCTCAGATTTTAGCAAAGCAAATGATCTTCAGTTCAGCACCCCCTCCGGTGACCGAGCGCTCCTCCCTGGGAAAAATACTAATGGACTTCCCTCTCGCTCGATGAATCACAATAAGAAAGCAAATAACGGAAATGGCAGCAGCCAAAATGGACAGCCAGATGAAATCGAAAACATTCTGAATTAGGTTTTTTTTTTTCTTTTCCTACTGGGAAATGGAGATGAAGAGAGAAATGTAGGTTGCCTTGCCAGGCAGAGCTGCACTGTGACAAACTCCTGTGCAGAGGTGAAGTGAGACAATGCCATGACGTAGATGGTTACGGGGCAAGTGTGGCAGTCAAAACATGTCAAGATTAAAAGAAGCATGAATAGGAAAGAAACTTGCTTTCACTGCCTAAATGTCGAAAATGAAAAGCCAGCACTAAATTAATGTGGTGGTTTGTGGCCTATGCAAACGAGCAACGGATGCCTCAAGAAACAAAAAAACAAAACACATAATAAAAATAATGAGGCCAAAAATGAAAAAACCGACACCAGAAATGGGTGACTTCAGTGATAAATTCACCCTAAGCTGCATTTATGTAAAAAAAAACAAAAAAAAAAACATACACTGATCAGCCACAACATTAAAACCACTGACAGGAGAAGTAAATAACATTGACCATCTTGTCGCAATGCAATGTTCCACTGGGAAACTTTTTACAGCACAAGGTTGACCTGGCCTCCAAATTCACTAGATCCCAAACTGATCAAATAACTCTGAGATGATCCAGGCCTCTCCCCTCAACCCAAAGGCCCTCACTAATGTCCATTCTTTGATGAGTCACAACTGTTTTGAAGGCACAAGGAAGACCTACACAATATTAGTATGGTTGTCTTAATGTTATGCCTGATCGGTGTAGTTGTGCTACAGTCACCATAATTCTTCTGTGATAGGAAACAAACATTACTTTCAGATTCCTTCATTCCGATAATTAAAACTTCAAATGTTTAACATTCAAAGTCTTCCTGGAACAGATATGAATATTTGGGTTGCAGCAGTAAGCACCAACATCAAATTGCCATCAGACGAGACAATAATAAGCAGTTAGCTAATGTTTGAGCTGATGACTTGTCTCTGTTATTTATTTATTTTTTTGTGCTGCAGTGTGGAACTGGACTTCAAGCAGCAGGAAGACAAGCTACAACCACTGATGAAGAGGCTTTGCCCAACGGAGGACGGCCACTTCCCTCCCCTGCCTTACCCCCAGGAGGCCTTCACCTCTACCCCAAAACGCAAGTCCAAAGCTGATTCCAAGAAGCATGCTCGCTGGAAACTTTGGTTCTTGTGAAAACACAGGACCACCTCCTCCCCTGCAACCAATGCACAGGATTTAAACATCCCATCCCGCCGTACATATTTATTTGGTATATCCATCGTCTTCAGTTTTATCTCCTTGGATTTTATAGACCTGGTAACCATGGTTAATGGAGAGCTCCACACTTGGATACTGAACTACTTCTCAGACGTGACAGGATGCGTAATGGGACACGAGTACGGGATTCCATGGAACATTCAAAATGTCATGCCAACCAAAAACGGATTCAGAGTTATTTTTGAACTAATTTCTTCAAACGGGGTGTGAAATTACACCAGGGAAACATATTTGGAGTTCGGTGAGAAGGTGAGAAGACAAATTTGATTTCCCGCTGTCTGTTTGCATATATTTTTCTAACTGACATCAACAGGCTCCTGTTCCGTGATAACGGCTCAGTGTCCGTCTCATATTCAGTTCACCAGTTGGGACTTTGTCTTTCTTCCCAGCCTCCAGGAGAGGTTGGCAATTCAACCATAAAGCTCTGAGGCCTCCATAAACAGCATATCACTGTACTGCAAAGCACAATTAACCCTGTTCAGGATACATTTTTCTCCAGAATAATAATCCAAAAGAACTATTTTGAGTATTAACTCACACATGTACTAATCATGACAGATTGAAGACTTTCATATATATAAAGAAGAGACCTAACGGACAAAATGTCAGAGATGTTTAACGGAGCTCTATGATCAACTTTCTATCTATCGCTAAAATGTCTCCTTGACTCAACTGACTTTGAAGCAAAGAATGAATAAATAACACTTATTTTCTTAATAACATTTGCAAAGTAAGACGTCAATGTACATTTTTCTATATAAATATATATCTATATACATTCACTTTAAGGTTTAGTGGAATATATTGATTAGCGCTGCCGTGAAGGGAGCCGTTCAAAAGCTACCGGGCACAGGAAGTAATTCATTTCTGACGCTTAATTCCTTTTCATGCACCACGTGTAATTCTCACTTCACAACAACATCGCAAGTCGTTGAAACCCAAGAATCCATACTGGCAAACTTCACCAGTAGAAAACTACAGGCAAGCTACAGAGTGTCGGTTTTTAGCACATGCGAAGTGGAAGAGAAGGAAGCCGTGATTGTAATAATGTAGCGTCCTGCATCAGCTACTTTAATAGATACTGAAACCAAGCAGGAAGACAGAATGTGCCACTTCTGATCACAACCAGGGTTTTTACATTGCAGGGTGGCAGGCGTGTAGCCTTGCACGCTTTTTACAGGCCTTGGATTCTGCAGGATATTTTCTAGCTTTTCAGGACAGAAGTCTTTCTTTCCCCCCTTTTTTTATGATTAGCTCCTGCGCATTGCTTCACAGCTATCCGACTGTAAAGTAAAAACTCATGTCCACACAGGGTTCGAAGACTATGTACAGCCAAAACAATACATGAATTTACTATATTTAAGTATATGTCGTATAGCAGCAAATAGGGCTAATACAGTTTTATGTGTGGGAAAGCAGCCAATATCTAAAAGAAAACAGCATTAAGTAAAGAACCTCAACAGGAGCATGAAGCTGAAGTCACTCTAAAAGCCAAGAGCACTGCCCCAACAAACAGGAAATGTGCCAAAGTGGTTTCAAGGGCATAAATTAAACAACACAACAACAACAGGGGGAAAAAATAAATAAAAAATAGCAAACTACTAGACATCACTGGCTCGATCTTCACAAGCTCCAACATGCTGCATTCTGCTGGTTACATGTAATCCACACCTTCACTCTTGTACATGCCAGGTTGGTTTCTTTCAGTAGATATACTGTAGCAACGAGAGAGAACTAGATGTTTATCTGTATCTTAAAGAAGTGCAATTGATTTATTATGTGCAATACTGTGTCTTTTATACTGTTTTTTAAAAAAGAAAAAAGAAAAAAGGAATAATGACATTTAATAT
This sequence comes from Chelon auratus, assembly GCA_030220025.1. Lineage (NCBI taxonomy): Eukaryota > Metazoa > Chordata > Actinopteri > Mugiliformes > Mugilidae > Chelon > Chelon auratus. The sequence continues at coordinate 14,134 of JASGAT010381990.1, forward strand.
GCAAAAATATGAAAAATAAAAACGGACATCTTCAGAGCTCTCCAACTTTGAAGTAGAGTTATTATTTGCAGAGCCGCGAGCAGCCTGGCAGTGAAAGGATCGGCTCGGCCATTTTGTCCTCACTTATCACAGGGGTAAGAGAGGAAATATACATATACACGTATATGACATGTAGGGATGCACCGAAATGAAAATTCTTGGATTTCAGGTGATAAATTAGAAGCAAATCGCTATCAGTGGGTCTTTATATAATATTTATATAATACTTTATATACTGAAATACGTCCACACGGCAGACATGCCCGTGCTGGCTACGGTTGTTGCTTGCGTCATCACAACATCCTGTTTCGTCCGTGTTGTTTTGGTGATAAAAGTCTTTCGCCCAAAAACTGAAAATGTACTTTTGGGCCATTTTCGGCAGATATGTTTCGTTGGCCGAATATACGGTGCATCCCTAATGATATGTGATTCGGATGAACCAAGCTTGGTTTACAACATGTGTGCGGAAAGCAGTCAACACTTGCAGGAGAAAAGCAGGAGATAAGTCTGAAAATACACATAAAACAAGCCTTGCATCTCTCCGATGTAGCAGGGTGACAAAACACGAGAGCGGAATTCAACCACATGAAGGTACACAAACCCGCCCTGCCTCAGAACACGTTTCGGATTCAAAGCTCTCACTCACAGTCGCCGTGTCCTTGGCCTTACCATCCTCCCTTCAGCGCACGTCCCCGACTTAAGGGTGTCCACACGTGCACCTGCCTGATGCTGGTGGTACGAGGTAAACTAGGGACAGAGCTCTGATCAAAAGCCCCAGAGATGCAGAGTCACCCTCACGCAGATGCATGGAGCAAAGCGACTGGAGGGCAACGCTACCCTTCTTATTTCAATCATGTCGGGGTCATCTCTACAGGGCGTCTCTTGAGTGGATGTTTACTGCACGGTACTAAGGGTGCAAACAAGACACCCGGTGCAGCTTAACATCCTGCATTCTAACCCACTTTAAACGTAATCCTCTGTGGTTTGAAGGCATCAACATGTCCCAGAGGATTCCACACACAGTGTTGACAGTGGCCACGCATCTGACGTGCAGGTCAATAAACCCCAAGGGACGCTCAGCCAAAAGTTTCAGCCCAGGTGAGGAGAGGAGAGGGTACAGCGAGTGATGAGTCCATGTTTGAGGCATTATGATGCAGTGCCATATCTCACTACGCTTCTTTTCTGTAAGAGCTCTGCAGCAGTCTGGCCGGCGAGAGAGCGATAGAAAGCGAGNAAGACAGAAAGAAAGATGCTCGGAGAAATGCTTAAACTGAAACGGCTACACGCGCAGGCAGAGGTAAAGAGAATGAGTGATACGTGCAAACATACAGGTGAGGATTCTGATCCACCGTTGCGATGTACCGTATGCGGTCAGCGAGTGCATGCAGCAAAAAAAAAGCTCCGGCCCCTATAGTTGGTCAGCCCCATACTGTCAATCAATAACGCAGAGTCCTTCCCCTGCAGCTCTTCACTCCGTTCCCTCTGCACACTGCAGGAAAGTCATTAGTATAACCGTAGAGCGCTGCAGCCAAATAACGCCACAACCTGCGTTCAGTTAGTCCTCTAAAGTGGAGTTCAGAAAAAGTTCAGCGGGCTAGTTTTCATTAGCGTTAGGTACTGCTAGCAATGCTTCGCATTCCTGGCCTTTCAGGGACACTATAAAATAAATTTTGACATTTAGGAGTTTGTCAGTATCGGCTCATATACCACGGCGGTATTCATTGGTTTTCTTGGAGCGTCTTTTGCCCCCGTTCGCAGCCAGCCATGTGGATCTGCTCCACCGCGAGCTTGAACAAGATTAAATGTAATTCAAGGGCGTAAAGTCAAAACTTTGTGAATTCAGCAGCAACAGTCGAAATGTTACTGCAAATGCATTCACAAGGGCTCATTTCAGCCTGCGTCAGGGAGGACGTGAGCATAGAGACACAACGCGCTGGGGCCGTCCGCCGACGCAAACGTGTGACTGTGCCGTGTCCAGGTCTCTTAACAGGCTTCACACTGCAGTGACGGAACGCAACAAAACCAACGCACCCCCCCCCACCCCCACCCCCACCCCCTCCCGCTTCGCCGCTAAAGTCGTCACTGTGATCATTCTCATCGACATTCTGTGTCCACCACCGCCGGGAGAAAGGAGAGAGGCAGAAAGAGAGAGTGTGCAGAACGTTAATGCATAAATCTAAATGTAAGAGGCTGCCACTCACAAGAACAAGGTCGGCGGTTGGCTGCGGTGCCGTGCGAGCGGCGGCGGCGGCGCGCAATGTGCCTGCAGAGTAGGCACAGCAGTGCCCGGAGGCAGCAACAGGAGCCCCCTGATTAGAAACCTACGACACTTCCGGGCACCGCTAACCGGATCTCATGGCTGTTAAAATTTCAACCTTATTGATGACTAAATAATGATTTGGGGATCTACTTCAAACGAGGCTTCTACCCCGAGTAGTATATAATGTATAGTGTTTGAGCAAAAGAGCCGCAGCCTTTGAAATGACCTCTAACTCCCGCCGCGTGATGGGAAAGACTGCGCGTGGATGCAGAATATTATGCAGCCACTTAGAAATGTCACGGAAGTCAAGTAGAGTGGCTGGCTAGCTTCATAGGGAGCAGGTGAGAAAAGGGTAGGAGTCAAAAGCAAGCTGGGGAGCAGAGCACGGTGGAGGGCAACTGCGACACATGTATACAAAGTAGACCGTTTCAATAAAGGCTTCGGGAGGTCATTGGTTGAGTAGTTTCATTAACTAGAAAGGAGCCTGGTCTTCTTCTGTAGCCACAGCTGGAAGCGGAACACCATTTCGAGTGCACCACAGGAGGATGCCGAAATGGCTGCACTTAGTATAATACAGAGGAGACCTGAGTCTGCTGCAGCCTTCATCTTGATGGCCTTTTAGTCAAAGTGGTAGGCAAGTTCCATATCTGAAATGCGTGATCAAAAGAAGCCCACTGCAGGGAAACTGGCAGGAGCGAGAGGGCGAGCTGTAAAGGCAGCAGAACCAGGCGCTAACGACACAACTATTGTGGTGCAATCTCTTCTCCGAATCCACTTTCCGAAGTTTTTGACCGGGAGCCAGGCAGCGCGATGCAGAGCCTGTATCTCCGGCATAACAATGACTAGACCGGAGGGCTTCAGAGGGAGAGTAAGTGGGAGTCCCAGACCCCCTACAGGCAGCCGGCTGGGGGAGCGCGGGCAGCAGGACGGGCTCGGATCAACTCACAGCTTCATTACGTTTACATTATTCAGTCTGATGCTCGCTTGTTGTTGTTGTTGCACAACAGAGGGCTTCCCGTCTGCGAGATTAGCTTGGTACATTGCTGGAATAGAGAAAGGCTGAGGAAAATCTGCAGAATTTCGCTTGCAAAAATCACTTTACTGCAACCTATAAAGGAAAGAAGATGTAAAGGAGAAAGACGAGGACAGAGGAGTGGATTTATTACAGCACTACGATATAACAGACTTTTTTTTCTCCTTTTTTTATTAAATCACTCTTTGCTGGTGTGGCTCAGTTACTGCTAATAAAAGCTTCCATTTAAACAGGTGACACCGTTTCCTGCTGCTCCCCAGATGGAGAGGCTGCTGTGGTCGCGCACACACACACATCTCAAATAAGCCTTGGCGGGAGGAGGAAGGATGTAACGCCAAGCGCTACCAGAATCAGTATCAGCAAGCACCATATGTCTCCGCGTATTCCTGCGCACGTCTCAAACGTCTCACCACTTTGGTAAATTTAAATGAGATGTAAAAGCAACTTTAAGAGCACTCGGAGGAATCCACTTCATCAAAAAATTTGAAAAAAACATGCGTAAAAATGACATGTGTTAACTACCCGAGGTCTCACTTTCAAAGTCAGCACTGTAAAAGCTGTTGCACATGCGGCGCCAACGAGGACGAGGATCGACGGGATGCGACAAGATGAGACGCAGGAGTTGGCGCACGACTGAAAAAGCAAAGGTGACATTCGCCGGACTTTTGGGACTCATGAAAATGGATGAAGGCTTTGCTATGCACGTCAGGCACATGTGCGAGATGACTGATAAGTGCCTTAATTGCCACCGAGCTCTAGCTGAGAGAGCAAAGTAAGACGGATGCCAACGGCAATGGCAATGCCAATGGTGGTGGCAATGACAATTGTTGTGGTGGTGGGGGGGTTACAAACACTGCGCATAAAAAGAAAGGGAATCGTGAAACAACATATAACAACTGGCTAGAGAGAGATATGAGCACATCAAAGCCTCTCTTAGACTGAGGTTGCGTGAAAGCATTCTGCCAAGGTAGACTGTACCTTTAATGATAGTGTAGGATTGGAACTGCAGCAAGTCTGTGGGAGTAAATCAGGTTGTCGGGGTGCACGGACGTCTATATTTGAGCGTTTATGTGTGCATGCAAGTATTTATTTGTGCAGAAATCTGAAAAAGGAAACAGATATAGAGCTGTGGTTATACTTAGATACGCAGCTAATCAGCGGTGGAAGAAGCATCCGGATGCTTTGAGTAAAATTACCAAAACAGCAGCTTTGTCTCATGGTGCGGAGCAAAGCACCTTCTGATCAATGCAGCCAAAACCAAGGAGATGGTAGTGGATTTCCGGAGGTCCAGGCCCCACCTGGAGCCCATAACCATCACAGGGAGTGTGTAGAGGTGGTTGAGACCTACAAGAACTGGACTGGTGTGGTCGGCTAACATAGACTCAGTATACCAAAAAGGTCAGAGCCTAGGTCATTTAACATCTGCCGGAAGCTGCTGGACATGTTCTACCAGACTATCGTTGCCAGTGCCCTCTTCTACGTCGTGGTGTGCTGGGGAGGCAGCACTAAGAAGAAGGGCACCTCGCGTCTGGACAAACTGATACAGGAGGGGGGCTCTGTGGTAGGGGCAGAGCTGGAGACCCTGACATCGGTGGCAGATGCAAGAACCTTGAAGAAAATCCGGTCCATCATGAACAATGTCCATCACCCTGCTGCTGTCTCTGTCCTGCTCCACAGACAGGTTGAGGAGGACATTTGTCCCTCAGGCCATACGACTCTACAACGCCTCGCTGTGAGGAACCAACTGGATTGTGGTCATTGCTGCCACTACTGTATATTTTTTACACAGCATTATATATTTATATTATTATATAACTTAAACACCTTTCATATCTATGTAATGATGCTACTGGACACCGGATTTCCCACGGGATTAAATAAAGTATCTATCTATCAATCTGGAAATGTCCATTACAAGTGAAAATCCTACACAGGTATCAGGTACTGGTTTGGTCTCTCTATATTGAGCAGCGTGTTACTGTTGGAAGTGGATCATATACCGACCAGGACAGCAGCTAAATCGCTGAAGTCGTCAGATGATTGATGGGACAAGAAAGAAGTTTTTGTGAAACATGATTCCCAAATCTGAGTGGAGGGGGAAAAAAATCTGACGGCACTGTTAGCAACTCGCAGACACCTGAATTGTCACCCTGACTATACTCCAAAGAAATCGGAAACCATTGCTTTTAACTGTGTGGTATTTGAAATATTATACCATGCATCGTGCAAGATCCTCATCTTTAAAGTTCCCAAAGTCGTAAAGCAAACGTAGTGGAGCAGAAAGTACAATGCTTCCCTTTCAAATAAAATGGAAATATTCAAAACGGTACTGGAGTAAAATGGCTTCAAATACTTGTAATACTCGGCAATACAGACAAACTTACGATGTGTGGGGAATCACGGCCCATGGAAATGACCGTCCTGTTCACGGTCCTCAGCAGCTTCTCCATGATGATTTGAACGTGCCACTGGGTGGGACCCTGCAAAAAGAATTAAAAAAAAGGTGCACACACATTCAGACACCAGAATAAAAATAAAATTGTGACATGATAGTAGTTGAATAGTTATTCAAAGGGAATAAACTCCACTTTGTGGTATTTGAAGATGTATTTTATGATGACATTCTGCTTTTCAGTGCAAATAAACACATTTGCCGGAGCAGACGTTATATCCATGAGTCATGTTGCACATAAGGTTGCATCTAAAGCCTTTAAAGACAGAGAGAGAGAGAGAGAGTGAATGAGACTACTTCTCATTCAAAAACATGCAGCTCCATCTGGTTTACAGCGGATTATGAGCAAATGGTTGCAGAACATCAAACGGGCTCAATGAGAAACACCTTGAAATTCAGATACTGAGAGACTGTGGGAGATTCAGGTGTCGGTGAAGGAGAAATGAGAAATCAGTGAAGGATAAGAGCCATGAATAAATTCAAGTCATGATATTGCTTAAATGATTTAGAGGTAATTTCCTCTTTAATTCCGAACCGCATGTAGTAATTAATCAGAAATCAACTTGACTTTCACCAAATTTCACTTCAAGCCATTGAGAGGAACGCTCATGCCCCCTAAATGCCGACGGGGCAGCTGTCATAAGTGAGGCAGTTTTCCTTGGCCTTCTATTAGTAGTCTATGTGAGCACAGGGCTGTTTCTTACTGTGCCGACCTGTCTGTGGGGGAATTTTCCATGCAGACTGAGTTCTGCAGTGTCAAACTAAACTTTCAATAATTTACATGGCCCCTCTCTGTGGTTGAAGAACTCATCTGAGTGAGTGAGTGCATACACACACACACACACACACACACACACATTCGCACAATCACAGCGGAGCACAGGGGAGAATAAATTATCCGAGGAGGAAGTTTCAGATATTGCCTTCCTAAGCAGCAAGTGTGACGCACAACCTAAAACCCACATGATTTATGAGACTGTTTTTAAGAGAAAAATACAGGCCTGTATTAACAGCCCACTCAAATGCATGCCATGAAAGAAGGAGTGGTGGTTTCTTAGGAGTGACATGTAAAATTAAATCTTTATTTCCAACAAGATGAGTTGGTACTCTGGTAGACAGAAATAACCTCAGAGGTCGTCTTTGCTGTCGCTTTTCCCTCCTTATGTGTAAAGGCTCGTTTAAAGTACTGCGGGACATAGATGCCGTAACCCACGTACGTAGCCTACGCTGGTGCGAGGCATTTATACTTGTGCGCTCGTCAGTCTGGCTAGCTCTGTGTGGTGTGTCTTTTTTGTCAGTCGGGTTCGTTTTTGTTTCTACATCCTGCTAGACTTCCTGCTTCACTTTCAACAATAGCGACCAAAACTTTCGCCGAAACTTTTGCAGAAATTTCGCCGAAGACGACCTTTCTGCGATGTGTTCCATCTTTATTGATCCAAAACAATCAATTCCGAAATTGCGGAGATGGAGAGGCAGCCGGAAATACTAAAGAAGAAATACGATACTACCAAGCGGACCAATCACAGCTCTTCTACATTTCTGTGGAGATGCACGTCAGGCTACGGCGCAAGGGTCTGCGTAAGGTCCGGGCCGACGCCGTAGCTAAGGCGACAAATTGACGCAGACGTATAAACCGCCCCTAAGTCTATGAAAGCTTCGGTTGTGTTGATGTTCAGCACAGACGTGAAAGAGACAGCAAGACTGCGAGAGGACGTTACAAATCAAGAGACAGCAAGTGTAATAGCGAGAGCAAACGGGAGAGGTGGATAATCCCTAGCAGAGTGGAGTGTGGGAGGTCGGGCCGCGGTGATCAATGACGAGAGTCTGAGAGGGCCTGAGGGAGGACATCAGGAGTCTGGGCATGGAAGAGGATGAAACACTCGTAAAGCAGCTGAGTGTTCGGGAGTGTGTGTTAGCATTTGTGCATGTGAGGTCTGAGGCCGTTGTATCTGGGATGAAGACTCGGTCCAGTTGCCTTTCTTTCTCCATTCATTGGAGAAAGAGGACAGGGACAAACAGTCCCGTCTTAACAACAGGTGAGTATTTAGCATTTAACAGACACTAGCCGTGAAAGTAATGGCCGTGGTCGCTAATGGACATTAGTCAAGCAGGTTTCTGATGTTCTACACCCACATATGTCTCTATTTAAACCTTAACTCACCACCAGCCCTTTAAAACTGAAGAAGCTACTTGGATGAAACGTCTTCAAGAAACTCTACAAGTCCAGTTGCCTTTCTTTAACATTTTTGGATAATACTCAGTTTTGACCGGCTACCAGCATTATTTGGACCGCATTGCTATAAAGTACACTTCCATGCTGTTGAAAATGGCCTCTAGCAACCCTGAGCAATGAATAACTGAGCACAGCCGACTCTATAAGTTAGTAAATTAACACTGCTGTAAAAAGGGACGCTTTCAGGCATTGCAGTGCAATAAAACAAATTGAGAAGGGCACATTGATTAATAGTTATTCAGCGAAATAACAACAGTGGAAACGTGCTTCCTTTTTATGGAGGTATGCCTGGATGCTCTTGTAAAGCCACGGCTTATCCCTGAAGGAAATAAAAGTACATAAAGCTGGAGTTGCGTTGCTCACCACATCCTTCCGGTAAAGCACCTCCAGGATGTCGCTAAGCAGCTGGCAGCAAGCCTTCGGCTCCTCCCGCTTCTCCAGGTGGAACTTCAGCTGGTCCGTCATCAGCGGCAGGAGGATCTCACGGCAATCTGCAGGGACGCCAACAAACACACGTTCACGACAGCACTCCACATGATGAATCACGCAAAGCGGCGCGGCATATGGTCCCGACGCAGATGCGCGCACCTTATTAATGGCTTTCTCGGAAGATTAAATTAGAACAATGTACACGGTGAATTTATTAATTAAAACGTCCGTGGCAAAAGCTTCCCCCAAATCCCAGAGAAAAGTTGCAGTGCAACAGGCACGACTGTCAAGAACAAAAGCCAATTACAAACACAAACATTTTGAGAGGACTGAGACTCGCAGAGCTCTCCTGAAATATCAAGTAAGGGAAAAAAAATAAAGACCAAACCGCCCACTGATCTGAAACCTCTGATAATACATCACCTCAGCTAATAGCATCAGCATGAAAAATCCGACCACACTGGCCAAACCGACCCCTCTCCAGTCGAGTCTAATGCTGCCTTTAATCAAAGCACAATCTTCCACTGCAAACAGCTTTGTCTGCATTGGTGCAAATGTTAAAGTTTATTTATTTATTTATTTTTTTTTAAAGATAAAGCATGTTTACCATAACAAAGGCTCAGTGAATGAATATTACAAAATGTGTACCCCCTGCCCCGAGGCAGTAGAGAGTAATAATTGTATTCATTGTAATTCTGCACAACATTCAACCAGCCGATTTATGTTAACAACCTCAAAAAGTCTGTTTCCATGTGCAGATGGTAGAAAATTTGGTTGGCAGTTTAGACACAGAGAAAAGCAATGATAAGCCAGGGTTGTTTTTCCTCCATGTGTGGGGTTCATATGTAAAGCCAAGGGACAAATACTGGAGTCGTTTTGGTTAATGGATGATGTATAAATAAGGTTAAGTGGAAATTTAAGAGGTTAGCGGAGTGGAAAGCAATCATATTAACTTTTTTCTTGCACGCTGTCGTATTATAATATAAACTGATAACCTATGGTCCAAATGAGGGTCATTAAGATTTGGTTGCGGTTTTTAATCAGCCTTTGTAAGTCTGCGAGAATTCAACTAAGAGTTTTCAACTGAATTGCTTACATGGACAAATAAAATGTTCAGATTAATTGGAATTTGTGTTTACACGCCCGAGAATATCAATCAGAATAGAACTTATTTTGACATGTGTAAAGGGGTTCTCCTCTCTGTGGAACATCTTTGAATAGTTTTCAGAGGTGCTGCTCACACCAATTCTGGATTTTTACTTTGATTGGGCTATTATTTAGATTATAAGCCACCTTAAGTTACTTTTTTGTCCTGGTCTCTTCACCTGAACAAGACTATACAAAGACGAACCAATCACAAGGCTTCAATTCCAGTGCTTTGATCAAAAAAAAATATACATATATATGGACCCCCCACTAACAACATTCTGTTGCTAGACACCACGGGACACCCTTAGAAGGCCCATGTCCATTCTCTGATGAGTCACAATCAATCGTTTTGGAGGCACAAGGAGGACCTACACAATATTACCTACAATATCATAATGTTATGCTGGGTCAATATATGTTTGTAAAATCACTTATGTTTCTACATATGCCTTATTGAACCTAATTAAGCCTATAATAACCCATCTGCTAGAAAATAATGGCAAAGAAATGAGGCATCATAAAAAAACATCAAAAAAAACTTCTAAATTACCCCCATGCAGAGTATTGTCACATACTCTCATAGACACAAAGGCAAAATATTGATAAGAATGTCCTCTTAAGAGATAAGAACAAGAACAATGGAGCGGTAGGTCAAGTGAAATCCTCTCTAGTGTTGCGGGGCAGCACGTGAACAACAGTATCACAGCAAGCTTTACAGTGACGGAGGCGGAGGGAGACTTCTGCTCTAAAAAGGGACGGATTTTAATTTGAAATCAATACAAGCTTTTTGCTTGCATTGATCTCTGCCAAATAAAATTCTTACTTCTTTGCTCGTCCAACCGCGCAAACATACATAAGAGCTTTACCAATTCCAAATAGTGCTCAAGGCCAAGTGATAAACAGCAGGAAGCAACGTAACAAACGGCATGAACTATGACGACCTCTTAATAAACAATACCCCGAGGTATTAAACATGAATCCAGTCACTGTTTTACATTCTCCGACCCCTCCCTAAAGCAAATGCATGCCAAACAGAGCAGTGCAGAGCAGCTCCCTGGGGACGGACAACGGAAAAGGAAGTCAATACTTTCATCCCGACGCGCAAGAAAAACACCGAACCACACCTCTGACTGATTAAGCACAAGCCGAAGCCTCACACAGAGACAATGACGAGGCTCTTTAATAAAAGGGTAATGAATGCGTTTTTCAGTAATTGTAAATGTAACAAATAAAGACTCCCGGAGATGTCTCGAGTGCTGATTAGTGCATCAGTTACATCATTAGCATTAGAAGCATCTAGGAAATCTAACAAAGCTGCTGGACTCTTGGATGTGGTACACACAGTGTAATTACGGGGGGAGTTGTAAGAGGCTTCAAGAACATGCAGCAGATGTTTCGTAAGACTAGGGCTCAACTTGGAGATCAGTTGAATATTAAGTCAGATGCTTGGCTCAAGGTGAATGTTTCAAAACAGAAAAGGTCACTCTTAAGCACGGTTTATACCTCTGCAGGACATAGACGCCGTAACCTCCGTACGTACATAGCCTACGTACGTAGCCTACGCCGGTGCGAGCCACTTATACTTGTGCGCTTGTCAGTCTGGGTTGCTCTGTAAAAACGCCACCCAAACGCCAGTCAACGGTGTGTCTTTTTTGCCAGTCAGATTAATTTTTGTTTCCACTTCTTCTTCACTTTCACTTTCAACAATGGCGATTGAAACTTTTGCCGAAATTTTACCGAAGGCGAGTCCTACAAACGTTTGTATCTCCGAACCTCCTCGGCAAACCTTTTCTCGATGTATTCCAGCTTTATTGATCCAAAACAATCAATTAAAAAATACTGTGGAGATGGAGAAGCAGCCGGAAATACTAAAGCGGGAACACGCTACTACTACGAAACGGATACAGGATCAGCTCTTGCGGCCTGCATTGCATTGCCGTGACGCAACCAGAGGTGCACGTCAGGCTACGGCACTAGGGTCTTGGCACGTCAGTGGAGCGTGATGTTACTCAGCAAAGATCTTAACATGCTGGACTGAGTGCTGTGCTACATGTCAACACAAGAGGCCAGCAAGGTCAAGAACATTCATCCTCTGAGGACCACGTCTGTCTACAGCAGATTACATGCCCAGCCTCAACCATCACATCCTTTCAGGTACACTGAACGAAAGATGCTGGAAGGCTTTACAAGATGAGCAAAAGTATTGGCATTTATCCTTGCCCTCTAGTTTTGCTGACCTTGTAGAAGTGGCCGTGATGCTCCACACAATACTGGTTGAGTTCTTGTCATTTTGCCAAGGCAGCACTTTGAGTTGGGATCACGCACAAATCAGAAAAAGCTAATTATTCACATTAAGCTTTCAGTTGTGCATACCTGGAAAGAAATGCTATTGGAGTTAAGGGTTTGTTCCATGTTGGCTAGCCCTGTTACACAGTGACAACCATGTCTGCGCTGAAATATCTTTGGTGTTGTGGATCAGCGCGGCGAGTTATCTTCCTGACACAGCTTAAAGGGGAATTGTGCTTTCATTTATCTGTGTGTGTGTGCTTCCTAATCTTCCAACGGTTGAACACAAAAGCAAATCTCCTATCTGAGGGCGTCTAACATTGTGTGGAGTATTTAATACCTTGTTTTTTTACAGGGCTACAATCCTCTTTCTCTATGCGCCTCCTCACAAAATTTAAAATAAACGCAGGCGGCAACCCACAAAGACAGACAGACAGGCGGCTAAACGGACACGTGAGCAGACGTACGGCCACTGTTGCGTTTGAAGCAGGGCGGGAGCACGGCAAGCAGACTGGAACTATCAAGCGAGGCCATGTGCGCTCGCCTCAAACTTCCTGGGCAAACAGATTTCAGATGCCACGGTTGCTTTTCCCACTTTAACGCAGGCCAAGTGAACAGGTGGCTATTTGCCGTCATCCAATGAGCCCATTTGCGAGTGATTTAGGCCCCCGTCCTGCACGCTCCTTCTACCTCAACAACGCTGAAGCTAACAAATGTACCTCCATGGCATTACATTTAAAAAAAATAATTGGATTTGAATTTTAAACATATACATGAAAACCAGAGAAAAGGGATGACGGCGTATTCTCTAAAGCGGTAATTCTGAGCAGAATTAAGCCTGCTGGGGACTGAGATTTACTAATTTAATTACCGCGCAGCCTACAGGGAAGAGAACATTTACATCAGCGAGCACATTCAGAGCATATTTATGAGTATGTAGAAACTGCAGAAAGTTTGAGTGCAAATAGACGCCTGTTGCCCTGCTTTCATATTCCTGCAAGCATTCCTGTATGTTTCAATTTGGGATTGACTTACAAGTGAACCTTTCAGGGACCACCTGCAGATCAGACCGCAACCAACAATGTGCCCCATGAGTATAAGTATTTACTACAGTTGATTAGACCACCTTAAAAGCTCTCCGGCCAACTCATTTGCCCGTGGCAGCGGTTATCATCTTTAATTAAGCATTTCCAAAGTGAAGCCCAGCTGTAAACTGGCGGAAAAGACTAAATTTGCTAGGCAATTAGGGTTTCTCTATCACTGCTTTCGCTCAGTTTGAAAACACGTATGCGCCAGAGAGACTACCGGAGAAGTTCAAAGCGTGTGTGCATGGAGCCACTGTGGAATAATCCATGGCCGCATAACAGAAATAACTCCTCCCGCTGATCAGAAGCCATTCACAAGCATCGGGGAGGCTTCCCTGTCCACAATTACACCAACAGATCAATAGTAATGACCAGAGGACCGCGCACTGAGCACTGCCCTTCAATAGTTACTCACTAAACTGGCCAAATCACCAATCAGACAATTTTCTAAGATATGAAAATGGGTGGATCGTTAAGTTGAAGGCAGTGGCATTTACACTGTGGTATGTGCAATATCAAACATTATTGACTAGGACAAACTTCCCGTTACAATTAGTCTGAGTACTATATCATCATTTGTTTCCTGCGTATTCCCACTGAGCTGAACATCTCCAGATAATGCCGAGGCAGAGACCAGCCTTGAAAGTGGTCGTCGGCTGTTATTCAGTTGCTCAAAGGCGCGTCCCTGCAGGCAAAACAAAGACACTGCTGCTATTTGACTGGAATGGGAAATTTGCATCTCATTTCCCCCCCACAAGACATTACGAGAGTGCGTTTGTCTCTAAATCGGGACCTAACCTAGCGTGCCCTCACAGGACTGGCGCCTCTGGCAAAACTGCTCGGCCCTGGAACATCACTATGGCTGGGTCGTGTCTGCAATTCGCCACAGGCTAGCCTGGCTGCAGAGGCTGGAGGTACATTTTTAAATTAACTACCTCTACAATGTGCCTTTCACATTTCACACTGCTACAACACGGCAAAGCTACACTATAACACGGTGTCTGGGTATAGAATGTGTCATCTAGTGTTGTATGAATGTAGGATGTTTGTGTATTTTGGCAAAACAGTTGTAGTGACTCCCTGAGGTTGACCATCAACTCAACCCTCGAGGCCATTTTTTGTGTTTGATTTTGCATATCATAAAACGATGTCACACATGCACCAGTCAGCCATAACATTAAAACCACCTTCCTTATATTGTGTAGGTTGCGAGACTCATCTGAGAATGGACATGGGCCTTCTGAGGGTGTCCTGTGGTGTCTGGCAACAGAATGTTGTTAGTGGGGGCCTTTGGGTCCTATTGGTTGAGGGAAGTGGCCTCTGTGGATCATCCCACAGATACTTGATCAGTTTGGGATCTAGTGAATTTGGAGGCCAGGTCAACACCTTGTGTTGATTTTCATGTTGCTGTTTTTTTTTCTTAGTTGTTCCTAAAGCGTTTTTGTATCCTGCTGGGGATGGCTGCTGCCATCAATGCGTATCATTGCTATGGGGTGGGGGTGCCTGGTCTGGACATCCACACCAATGAATGCCAGGTTCAAAAGTTCCTCCACAAATATAGTACTTTCCTACCTTGTCTATGTTAGTGGAACTCAAAGCTTTACAATGTCTCTCTGCATGGATGGCCACTTTAGATTCGGTGTCTGTCCAAAGGACCCCTCGGATCAAACTACCAGCCCTGCGATTTGCAGACAGCTCACTCTACCACCTGAGCCCCAGCCACCCACTGAAGTTTCTGTGAGTGCCGGTAAAGTATCGACCCTAAAGTAGGGAGGTCTAGGAACTACAACAGTTTTCAGTTACTGCATCACCGATTGTGGTTTTGACAAGGAATACTGAAAGTGTGAAAGTGCCTAACAGCAGAGCTGTAGGGTTGAGACCAGAACAGAAATATGAGATTAGAAATTACCCGATAAAGACACTTAAGGAAAAAGTATCACATAACCAAATAGAGATAAGAGGAGTGGCTGAGACTTGAATACTGTAAAGACAGGAAGCCTGATTTCCAGATTCAGACAAGTCCAGGTGATTTTAGAAAAAAAAAAAAAGAAGGATTTTCACTATACCTCACCAATTGCCTTTTTCATGGGCACAAACAGGTCTGCACAGGGGCAGCAGGTGGTGTGCGTGATTGCCTATATTACTGAACCGTGAGTGAAAGTGCATGAACTGAAGATCCGTGAGTACACTTTGTGTGTGTTTGTGTATGTGTGTGCTCTCACCGTGATGAGTGAAGAGATCGCTGTGGACTATGTCAATCAGACAGTCTAGCTTGTGTTTTACCAGGCGACCCAGAGGGACCTTTAGGATGAACTCTGTGAACAGCTTGCTGTGGAGACAGGAGGGGGGACAATAAAAAAAAAAAGGTCAAACTGATCAGGCATTCTGGGCTGGTTGACTGCTTCCAACCATGAGCTATCAACCAAAAAACGCAATTGAAGACCATGCACATGGGTGCTTTTTAGGTGTTATGGCTTGAGGGGGACAATATACAGCGTGATGTAATGAAGAGTTGTCATCTGACCCAGAAGACTGACCTAGGATGGACTGCAAATCAGTGACAAAGAGGAGGATTTACAGGGATGGGGTTAGTTCTGGGTTTGCGTGATAAACTACCATTGTATCTTAGGTTAGGGTTAGGGTTGAATCTTTTAACTGCAAAGCCAAAGTATACTGTCAATGTAACAACTTTAAGGTTTATTTAAGGTTTACTACTGACCGGGTCCAGAGAATAGTCTAAATCAGTCTAAATTAGGGGAAACACCTCTCTGGGCCTGTTCAGATCTTGCATCAAGATCCGATGTGGGGAATACGATCACGTAAAAGACAGATGTGAATACCCCCTAGGATGCATTGAAATCCCATTTGAGAGATCCGATCTTTGATTACATTTGGAGGTGATCTGGCTCACATGTGTCCGCATTCATTTGGCAGTGTGAACACAGTGCTTCCTGAGTCGCATTAAACGTCACCTATACTCAACAAGAGACGCATTCGAAGATGCATGTTAATGCCAGGTGTGAACACACGTACCTAAAGCTGGTCACGAGCGATCGGATAGCCCAGGTCTGAACAGGCCCTTGGTTGTGGCTGCTTCACACAGCCGTTGTTCTTTAATGATTTTAAGTTCATATTCAAACTATACATTTCAACATTTTTACACTGCAAGTAAAGGTGCTCAGTAAGGGAAACAACACATAGGTCAAAAAGATCAAACTTTCCGCATTCAACAGTTCCCAAGCCTAAAAAGGTAAATCCCCATTTATGTACACAAATAAAGGCTAACCGTTTTCTCCTCAATGAAGAGGCTGCATGCTCATTATGCTGGCAAGCTGAGGCTCAAGGAGCAGAGAAAGGGTTCTGGCAAGGGATGAAACACCCCCACCCCCCACAAGGCTTCAATTTAGTCTCCTCCAGCACGGCCAGGTTTGAGCTAACAACAGGAACAGCTGATGCCACCTTTGCTCAGGCGGGATAAAGAGCCAGGCCCCGTGATTTATGGGTAGCTGAATGGTTCATGAGGAGCACAGCTTTTTCAAAAGCTTTTTCTGGCTGTTCACTTTAACTACGGAAAGGATGTAGGTTTTCTCAGCTCATTGTCGGCGGACGGAAATTTCATCTTCGGACTTAAAATGGTAAACCGTGTACTGTAGTCAAACATGTAGCTCATTAGCATATAATTCCTTTGTTCATACACAACCAGGACACGGTATGGGGGGGTTATTGATCAAAATGTTTTAAATGTGTCTCAAATCAATCAAAATTAAGAATGCAACAACACTGTTGATTTGACTGAAACCAAAGAAGCACTGACGCATACCGAGAAGGACATATGCTCTAAATGGTGAAGTAAATTGATAAGGAAGGGGAGGGGGAAAAAATAAGCCCAGGGAGTTGTGAGCAGACGAAAGGTACATGGCAGACAGAAATGCCAGACGACTGTCCTCCACCTTTGACTGGAGACTGTGGCTGAAACAGTGGCGGAGCAGTAGTAGTGGGGACCAGGAACCTCAAAGTCCAGCATGGCCCAGACTCTGCTGTGGAAATGGCTGGTGCTGCACATGGGCAAGCGTGGCTCTAGAACTTTTTATTTGACCTACCTCCTAGCTTTCGATAGAAGGAAGTTAAGAGAAGAGTGGTTTAGGTTTGTTTTTTTTTTATTGGCAAATATAAGATCCGGCCTGGTCAGAAGCAACACATTGATTTTCTCAATCCGTTGCTGTCGACATGAATGCGTCTCCTTCCAAGCAAACATGAAAAGAGGCATTAGTGTCAGCAATAAACTATTTATCTGCATGTGACACTTCATAGGTAGTTTTTCCTTAAGAATGAAGCTATACCAGATCACACTCCCGGTGGACAGCCCTGAGTGAAATGGACGCTCGAGTTTCCAAGGCAACCTGAAGATGTTTAAGCAAGTAAAGATAGTGGAAGTTGAACTGCTGAATAAAAGAAGCCCAAGGTGAGGAGAGGCAGACAAACAATTAGCTTGTCTTAATATACTGTTGAAATTTGAATTCAAGCAGAAGCTTCAAACAATAAAAGGAATACAGATGTATCCCTCACAAAGTAACATTTGCTTTTAATGTGAATATTTTTTCATATTTGCATTAACATTGCTCACAGAAGAACATACACAAAGAGTTCATAGAAAGCCACATGATCCATTATGGTTCAGTAAGCTCAACTCTATGTCTACATACTCCTGTCGGACTATAATTCACTGGTATTGGTATTTCTTTTACGGACCGTAAAGAAGAATAGCAATATGTGGTAAAACATGTGAATTTACCTCAGTTCCTTGGGATCAAAGACCAGCTTGACGTCGTTGACAATGGTGGGAACGTGCTTCAGTGCAGCACCCTTTATCAGACAAACAAGAGAAAGGTCATGTTCATCTTTTAACTGAATGGGTAGTAAGTCAAGTATTAACATTTACAAGTTACTCCAACCCACATTATGTAATGCAGTATTTTCCACAGGCAAGCAATGTGGAGCACAAATTAGGACAAAGACTTGATGACCAAGAAAAATGACCAGAATTACCACCAAATGGCTGTTGAAGTTTACATCTACAGTTAATCTGCCCAGATCGATATAAAATACTAAACCATATGTGGCGACCGCAGCTCTGTGAGGTGTTTTTGATGAAGCTGTCATGGTGAAGTTAGCCTTTCACCTTTTGGATATAAAATGTCAGCACATCATCGCATTTGTGTGAAATTCTGTCAGTTTTCTGGCCTTCAGTTTGAAGAAATTCCCTTCTGAGATGCTGCGTTCATGACTTGAGTTATGGCCGCCAAAAAGTTCTTTAAGATCATAGCGATCTTTTACTTTTCAGTTTGTACCCGAGTTTGAGTGAACATTTGAGCCAAATCTGAGGAAATTCCCTCGAGGGGTTGAATGAGACATTGCGGTCACAAGAATGGGACGGACGTCACAGTGACTTTGACCGTTGAACACATAATGACCCTTGACCCAGATGTATGTATGTATGGCAGATGTTTCTCTTGTTCCTCCTACTGCTACCTTCTCTCTCTCTTTTTCTCTCTCTACCCAACTGGCCTCAAGCAAATGGGTCCTCCCTAACCCTAACCACGTATGTAACCTACGTACATAGCCTATACCGGTACAAGCCATTTATATTTGTGCGCTCATCAGTCTGGCTCCCTCTGTAAAGAAGCCACCCAAACGCTAGCTGGCGCTGTGTCTTTTTAGCCAGTTGGGTTATATTTGTTTCTATTTCCTGCTTCACTTTCAACAATAGCGACTGAAATTTCCGCCGAAATTTCGCCCAAGACGGGTCAATCAAATGTGCTGTATCTCCGAATCTCCTCAGTTAACCTTTCCTCAATGTGGTCCATCTTTATTGATCCAAAACAATCAATTCAAAATTTTAGGATATGGAGGAGCAGCTGGAAACACTAAAGCGGAAACATGCTACAACCAAGCGGACCAATCGCAGCTCTTGGGGCCTGCGTTGGCACGCAGCATAGTTACATTTATGGGGAGGTGCATGTCAGACTATGGCCTGGGGGTCTCAGGCCGAGTTTCAAAGTCTGTGTTGTAAAGCATCTTGAGACAATTTGTATGTTAAATTTACTTGACCCTTGAATTCTAACCAAATGTCAAGTGACCTCGACATTTGCCTACCAATATCTTATCCTCGAGTAGCATAAAAAATAAACTTGACTTTTATCCTAGTCACTGATTCTCTCTGACTTAACATTATATAGGTCTATAAGCCCCACGGACTAAAGCTCAACTCTTGAGTCTACTTCTCTCTGCAGGTCCGACTCTGTGGTAAATAAACTGGACTCAATAAAAGATGCGTCTGTAATGGCAGCTTGACGGGAACAGCCGGACAGGATTTACAGAACATTTGCCCATCAACACTATAATAAAGTCATCAAGTGTTGCATGCACTGACTGATTACAGAGCCATCCATTAATAACGGGAACGATTAACCAAGCTGACGCTTCCCTCTCCAGCCAGCCAAGGTGGGTTGAGGTGTTTACACAGCATCTGTGCAAATTAGCCACAGTGCCAGTCTGTCTCTTGGAGGTTGATTGGCCATACAGATGTAGCCCATTGGACTTCACCCGGTACAATCCACTAATTATCACTGTGAAAGAGTTTATCTCTAAAAAGAATTTGATAGATAATGAGCACTTTTCAAATCAAGGGTGGTAAAAAAAAAAAGATACTGACTAAAGTAAATGTTGTGACGTTAAATTTCGCCTGGACGGTTTTTGATTAATTCCCCACACACAGAACGGAGGAGAACTTCAGAGTAAAACTGAAGTTGGATCCAAATAAAATCCGTCTTTAATCTACTCTCATCTTATTACATTTTTAGCGCTTTAATATGCACAATCTTACACTTTAACCTCTCGCTGCAGGAAGACGGAGTTATGAAGTGAGAACAAATACAGTGTTTGACTTTGAATCAGTTCGCAATCAAGCCTCTTTTTTGATAAAAAAAAAAAGAAGCCATTTTAACAGAATGTCTTTTTTCACTTTGTTCTCGACAACAACTAAATTCCCACCTGTAGTGTTGGGATGTTTTGCGTGAAGTTTTGGGATATATGCCCCCCTCCGTATTACAGTATACCTCACAGTCAAGGGAGTCATGCGCATGTGTGTGTTTATCAAATTTTAACAGTGTGTGTGTTTATCAAAGTTTTCGCATTCTTGTGTGCAGCTCTGTCCAGATGTTCATCACGATTCTGGCTTTTTTTATTTTTTTTTT
>JASGAT010381994.1:5157-16109 GCA_030220025.1 Chelon auratus
GGAAAAAAGAGAGCGAGAGATTCGGGAATGAGGAATGGGGGTGTGAACAGGATTGAAAGAGAAATTGGGAGGGAAAGGAGACAAAAAGCAAGATGGTCAGGTAGAAGAAAGAAGGATCGGGGCAGACATATGGGAGGGGAAGTAGGGAGGGAGGGAGGTTGTAAAAAAAGATGAGGTGTGCAGTGATAAGGAGAGGAAAGGGTGTAACTTGTTAATATCCGCCCTTACACAAATGAGAACATTCACAGCATGAAAGTGTGAAATTCATTAAACGCTATCTTAGGTGGTCAAATCTTTTTATTTATACCCAGTGCCTCACCTTTCATCTCTCACTTTCCTCTCTCCTCTGTTCCATCATTTAATATTCTACCAATCATTAGCTTTAATCTATAGAGTACTTGTTCTATCCTCCTCTATCTCTCCCATCTCCCCCTACATTCAGATATCACTGCACTGTCGTCTCCTCTCTCTCCTCTCCTTATTTAGAAGTGCCGAATATGTTTCATGTTTCTTCTGTTTCCTGGGGGAATATTGGCCTCTTGCGTGTAAGAGGTAGCTGAAGTGAAATCGCCATCGGCCTTGACAGCGAGATGAATGTGTCTGTAGCTTCTCACATACTTGACACCAGGTTGTCAGTTTGAATTTGGTCTGAGAACCGAAGCCCCTAACTCACTCCTCCTTATAATAAATACAACTGGGATTGTTATATTCAACGCTTTAAGGCGCTGGCTTCATAGGCAATTCGTCAAGTTAAAGATGGAACCAGCATAATTTGCAAAGGTTATTATGTCAAGACATTAGACAGCTCCAGTGCTGCTTCTTCAAACTGAAAGTGGCTGTGGAGAAAAATTCGGTGCATCACAAACCCGTCATATCCAAAGCAAATCACTTAGGTAATCACTTGTGT
This sequence comes from Chelon auratus, assembly GCA_030220025.1. NCBI lineage: Eukaryota > Metazoa > Chordata > Actinopteri > Mugiliformes > Mugilidae > Chelon > Chelon auratus. The sequence continues at coordinate 6,065 of JASGAT010381994.1, forward strand.
GATTTTTCTGATCAGACATCAGTGTTCATAGTGGTGACGTGAAAATGGTGGAACCGTTAGGAAAGCAGGGAGGGGCTCGGATCTGGTCACAGTGGCTGCAATTCATGAATGATTCAAGCCACGCTTTACGAAACAAACATTCATTTTTACCACTTCCTCGCGCTGCTGCTGCTCAGATACAGACTTGAAATCTTTACCGCTGCTGTGAGAACTGTGAGTATCTAGAGCGGATCAGGCCAGGAGAACTGTTTGTATTTGGTATCTTGTTGCACACAAAATGACAGAATGACAGCTTGTGTGCAGAAAGATACTTTTGGTTTTAATCTTAGATGTGTCAAAAATCTGGTCAAAAGAAGCCGTCTTTACATTTATTAATATATAATATAAAACTGGCCTAAATTGTTCTCATGGACTGCATACTGTATTTTATTGAATGACATGAACAAGTCTCATCTTGTTCTAACCTTTCTATCTACTTTGTACGCCATTAAAAGGACACACCTAGAGTCACACGAAGCAGTCACAAAACATACCAAACTGTCTCCTCCCATCTGTCTATCCCACCTCCCTCTACCAGCAAGCCTCACGCAGATGTGTTCCCTAATATACTCAGGGTTCTGCTCACTATTAAAGGGAGTGGCCACCTTCTCTTTAGTCACTAAAGAGAAGGTGGCCACTCCCTTTAATAGTGCATGATCTAGATCTAGTTTAGTGCATGATCTAGATGTTTCAAAAATGTGGAGGAACATTGGGAAGAACCTAAAAGCTGGAGTAGGGCAGCTAAAAAAAATCAACCAGATGCCTGGAGCCAATATTCATTTGTATGCCCCTGCTCCATTATCTCTATAAAGCAATGGAACAAGGAAGAGAACACAAATAAATGACGGGAATGATTGAGCCTACCAATGGTGTTAAAAACAATGGTTCCCCTGACCGACATTTACCACTAGTGAGGATGTGATGTAACCATCATTGCTGGTAAACTAGGTTAGGCCCTGGCAGTTAGTGGAGCATCTGAGGCAGCTTATATCACAACAATCATCAAGTGGCCATGTGTAGATGAGAGAAGCTGCAGGAATAGAAAGAGTAAGGCCGGGCAGGTGCACACTGTAGGTGTCAACCAGACCAACTCAAAGAGATGGGACGTTTTATAAAAGTGATTATGTTCTGTAGGGCAGAGAAAAAAGTTTCACAACCAGTAGACATGCACATTAGAAGTAGTAAAAGTGAGAATCAAAAAGTCATAGGTGAGATTATCCCGGCTGCTAATGTTAGTTCTGTTTGTGTTGTATGTTAAACATAATTTTATATTTTATAGTCAATGCAAATAATAATAAAAAAGCAACATAACAGTAACTTTACTTTGTATAGAACATTACAGCATTATAAAGATTAAAAAGTAAAAAGTAACACACTTATATTCCTGCATGGCACACTGCAGATACGAGTGTTGAAAACTGGGTGGAAATACAGCACATTTAATGCTGAAGAAAGTGTGGATGATTAGGAGAAAGTTTCATGGTTATCAGAAATCCAAAATCTGAATGTCTTAAAAGAAGAGTAGAAGTGGAAGAGAAAACTTATTAACACGGGCTTTGTTGTTATTTATGAAAATGACAAATGATTATTGTGTTATTTCATATTTGAATAATGACAGCAAATGAGCTTTGTTTTCCAGATAATAATAAGAACCGGTTTTTCCTCTCTTTCCACAGCCTTGTAATTGCATAACTCTTCTTTCTTGTCTTTTTCTTTCTTTTTTTTTTTTTTTTGGCCCTCCCTGTCGTCTTTCAGGAAACAAAAGATGAATTTTAGCCGGCACTGGCTCCTCCCCATTCCTGCTGTCTTTCACACACTCTCTCAGACACTCACTCTGTGTGTGCTCTGTCTTTCCCCGTCGTCTCTTTTACACTCTCACACTCCTGTAAATGCGGCTCTTCTTGCAGTTTGTGCGTGTTTGCACGTTTCTTTTTCTCCCCCTTCGGTGACAGGGACGGGAAGACAGAGAGATTTTGTGTAATAGAAAGTGAGAGAGGAAGGGGAGGGAGGTAGCTAGAGACGGCAGGGAGGGAAGGAGGGAGGGAGGGGTAAGACAGATAGACAGAGCAGGCGAGCAAAAGGGACGGAAGGGAGGGGAGAGAGAGAGAGAGAGAGAGAGAGAGAGAGAAAAAGAGGGGGAGCACATGTGTATGCTTGTCACTAAGGGGCTGGGAGAAGGACTAAGGGAAGCGAGGTAGCTGGCCACAGCCGCCATATGCTGACTGGATTCCTGTTCATGTCTGCTGTGTGAAGCTTGTAGGTTTCTGTTGTGTGCTGGCCGGCTGGGGAACGCACCATGGGAAGCTCACATCTCCTCAACAAAGGCATGCCTCTAGGTAAACAACTAGCACTCTGCTTTTATGTGGGAACTCTCTATGTGTGTGTTGTGTGTGTGTGTGTGCCAATATTTGTGAACTGACTGTACATTATTCTGCCTTCCTCCTTCCCCTCCCCCTTCTCTCTCTTCTCTCCCCCTTTTCCGTCTTCCTCCTCCTCCTCTTTAATTCTCTCTCACTCTATTATCTTTTTTTTTTCATCGCTCAGCCTCTCTCGTCACTCAAGAACGGTTAGCCTTTTCTCTAAAGCCCTGTGCGTGTGCGTCTCCCTCTGAATGTGTGTGAAGAGGCAAATCTCTCTGCTATTGAAGGCTGCTTGAACACCTCCATTTGCGGCGACAGAAATAGACCTCTCTCTCTCTCTCTCTCTCCTTTCGAGGGCTAGCAAGGACATGACACATATTTCCCTTTCATTGTGCTTCTTTTTCACGGAGAGCCGCTGCCTTGAAGCACACACACACACCCGCACACACAAACACACACACACATTTCGCAAGCGCGTCCGCAAATGCACATACAGGGAACTCTAGTGACACACATATTCAAGTATAAACATGAATGCCCAATGCACACAGGCAGGTGATAGGTGCTCGGTGTGATGACAGGGGCTTGAAAAGACTGTTCTAGAAAATGGGATCAAGGTAGAGCTGTGAGGAATAAAAGAGGTAGAGGGTGGGGGTGGGGGGGGGGGTCGGGTGTGGAGCAGTAGCAGAAGCAGGAGGAGGAGGAGGAGGAGGAGGAGGGTGTGAGGATAATTGATCATCCACCACCCTTGAGCCGAATTAGTGCACCTAAATCTGGATTTGCAGGAGCCATTTCTCCAGAAAGAAGCCATAATACGTGAAGTCATCAGCTGTATCTCTTGAGGATATCAAAGATCAAAGTTGAAGCTCAGATCTTTTTTACTTTCTCTTTCTTCCCTTCCCCCTCCCACCATCCTCCCCTCCTCTCCCCTGCTTTGGGAGAGATCCTCTCCGTATGTGCCCTAACAGGTTGAGAGTTCAAGGTCACGGGAATAACGATGTTTACGGTTCATGGGAGGTTTTGCCCTTTTTAAGGTCCGCATGCACAAATCACTCTGCCGGTCAATGATTGTGACGCTGATCTGCTCATCGGGTTTGTTACGGCACGAGATCGTTGGGATGTGATTGATAGATGTACCGATTCATGTTTCTAAAGGCAGGGGGTCCTCTGATCTGTCTGATCTGCTCACAAAGGCCTAGATCAGTGACACACATCGGCCCTCTCTCTCACTAAATGAGATTCCTTCGATAAATGACTGAAATGTAATCCTGTTTTTCCTGATCTAAACACTAATTTGTTTGGCGCTCGCGATAGAAACAGCTGATAAGCCAGTTGCAAAGTAAAGCGCAGCGTGATTGTGCTTAATGGCCCCAGGCAGTTTCCCACCAGGAGGCTTCATGTAGACATGCTATCGCGACAAAGGACAAAATCAAGGAAACGGCTGGTGTGGTGACATGTCGTCAGCTCAGAGAGAATCGGCGTTACGTGAAATTGCAATTGCAAAGATAACAAGTCATTACAGATCCTTGCTGGAATGTTAAAAATAGATAGCTGCAGTTTACACATACACTTAAAAAAAATGCAGTTTAAAAGGTGGGTATAATTTACGGTGTTCAGCAAATAGACTGTGGCACTAACAACCATTAAAACACTCGGTCTGTTATGCCCAAAATATATCTAAGTGTAAGAAAAATACTTGAAGAAAGCTTGAGCTAAAATCAACAGTGGAAGATCTGCCAGCCATTACTGAATGTCTGATCACTGATCACAGTGTACTTGATTGAGAAACGCTATTCAGAACATGTAAGTAAGGGGACATGTAAGTAAGAAGGATGACAGTGTAGACAGATGGCTAAATAACAGCTCTGCAATGTAACATTCAAAAACAACAATTAGGAGGGAAGCTACAATTCAGTTATGAAGACTTAGCACTAAGCACTTATTATCCGAGTGCATGCACCGTTGCTAACTACCTATAAGTCGGCATACTTAGATGAGTCTGTTTACAGTAAGACCTGAAGATGACTTTCCAGCAGGTAGTTGCTGTTTTCTTCATTAAAACCATTGCACAGCAGTATTTGGATGTAAAATAAATCACGTTGTCTTCTTTGTTTTTGAATGCATTACCTATTTTAATATTAGATTAGCCATGTTGACGCTAATAAATTGAACAAGTAAAATTGTGAAAGTGTATGTTCTTGAAGTCATTCTAAGACGCCACAGTCGGCCCCTAAACTCCAGCTTAGGAACCTTTAATCTACATACAATTAATGCTTCATAGCCTTAATAATCCATTAGGAGGCCATATATACTCCAGAGTGTCCACACTGACCCCAATCCAATTGAAACTTAAAAGTGATTGTGACTTTTTTTTCTCTCTGCATGTTAACAGTTAATCCATTGAACCATGCTGGCAGCCATACAATAATCCAGTTACAGCCTGTATTTGAATGTAGTATTTCCTGTGGTGCAAGTATTGTTTGAGGCAGTAGCTTTTCCTGTTTTATGGCAGCATTGCGGTGACGTGCACAGTCTTGACATCGAGAAAGGTGTTCGGAAAGAACTGCAGGTGGTGGAAATGTATTTTTTTTTTAAACACTGAAACAAATATATCATATATATTATCGCATGCCCAGCCTGCAGGATTCTATTTTTTTTTTTCTGTAATTGTTAAGTGTCTGATTCAGTGCAGGGCTGCAGTGTATATAGTTTTATTGATTTATCAAGAAAGCACTATGCATTATTTATGCTATGAGGCAGAAAATTGCGGCTGTTTTATATTTATTTATTTTTTTATGATGGGAACAAAAAGCTGACGAACCTGAACTGTAACTGTGAGTGAAGACCTTGTGTATGTGTGTGTGTGTGTCTGTGTCAGAGGCGCTTGCATAGTGAGCTACTCTATATTTTTTATGTGTATCACTGCATATATCACTGTATATTAGTCAACCAGCATGGGTCGGAGTGCTGAGCGTGCACCTGTGTTTGTGTGCATGTGGGTGGGGCAGAGTGTGTGTGTGTGAGCACATGAACAAGGGAGGGCTGGCGATGAGAGATGTGTCCGTCCCCATTCCTTTACCCCAGGGCTAAAATGTAGGTAGGCAGAGATAGAAAAAAGAAAGAATAAACGACTGCAGAAACGTCTCTGAACACTTTGTACCTGGACATTTAGGTGTTTTTCTTTTCTTTTACAATGATGATATTAAACGCCGCAATGCTAGGAAAGGCAGGAAATGGCAGAGGAGATAAAGAAAGCCTGGGGAAGCGAGACTGAAATGAGAGACAGATCTGAAAATATGGCTACAATAGATGAAGGGGCGGTGAGATCAACACGGAGGGGTTGAAAGAGGAGGAGATAGGGGCTTTTAAACCACGCCATGTCGCTGCATGCCACAGGAGCCAGTAACGTTATAAATCGGCTCCCACGGTCACAGACTGATCACAAGTGCCGACAGCAGCGCTTTTCTTTCTTCTCTTCTTTTCTCTCCCTTGACGGTGGAAAATACAAACACTGCTGTGGAGATGTGCCCTCCGCCGCGGTTCAATTTCAGTTCAGTTGGAAAGGGACTGAAATGAGATTAATAGAAGCAGTCTGACCTTATTTCAGAATGTAAAAAGAAAAAAAGAGAGAAAATATTAAAAAGCTGCTTGTGTGCATAAATTTGGCACTAACTGGAAAACTGTATTGTAGTTTAAATAAGCTCAAATGAAGTATGTAAAAACTTATCAGAAAGACCACGTGCTATGGTGTGAAAGTGGAAGTGTATGATTAGGTTTCCTTTCTAAGAGCTAACTCTTATTTTCATTATCAGTAAATGGCTTCATGTAGCCAAACGTGTTCTTGGTTATTTCATTAATAGTTTGGTCTATGAATGCAACAAGCTGATGATGTCTTCAAATATCTTTTTTTTTATTTTTATTTTTTTTTATCAGATAACTATTCTAAAGCCCTAAAATTTGAAATGGAGAATAAGAGAACTAACACATCCTCATGTTTTAGAAAGTGGAACTAAAAAAATGTTGCCTACTGATTTGATTTGCATCGACTGAACACATTTTTAGCTGTGTTTTCATTAATGAACACCAAGAAAATGACCATACTTGAAAAGCTAGAACTAGCAATATTGCTTAAAAATGATTTTAATTTATTTTGGTCAATCTGTTTTTATAGTTCAGTGTTTGTTATATTGTAAACCCACAGATGCTCTGGAAAGGCCTTCTTATGAGACCGTGTGGTGACAGCCTGTTGTTGTGGTCAAACCTGTGGCCTAGCAGCTTGTTTTGACACATCACTCCCTACTCCGAAGGCTGGCAGACTTCCCGGCAACCTGCACTTTTAAAACACATGAAAAAAAAAAAAATTCTTTGTCATCATCTTTGTCGACAGACAGTCCAAAAACATGTTCTCCTTCCTCTGGGACAGTAATCCAGCTGTTCTTGTGAGCAGGTCAGTGACAGCTGGATGCAGGCAGGCTGCAGGGCTTTCCCACCGACTCTCCCGCTGCAGACATTGGCAGATGCTTTTCCATTCTCTTAATGTCAGTCAGACGGCATTACCGTCATTTAGGTCTGATTACACATTTTTGCGAGGGGTGCAGTTTTCATATCTGGAATGTCATTTAGTCCAGCCCCTTAAGAACAGACCACACCAGCTCAGCTGTTACTGTACAGATGGCTATTGTTGTTGTTTTTTTGTTGTTGTTTTTTAGAAAACAATGAACAAAACTTTCCTTTTCTATCTTGTTTTTAATGTTTCCTTGGGTGCAAATCAATATGTTTTATTCATGGTGGGGAATCTGAATCAGAGCATAGTTGCAGAGAAATGCTGGATGGAAAGAAAAAGCAGAGTGGATGTTGTGGGCCCCGTTGGCTGTCAAGAGGCCTGTTTGCACAGTGAAAGCTCCCAGCAGTCACCCAACCCCTCGGCAGTGTGTATGTGTGTGTGTGTGTGTGTTGGGGATGGGGGGTGGTATTTAATGAGAGAGGGAGGAAAGAGAAGGGAGAAATGGAAAGAGTTCAGAGTTTAGAAACTGAGCAGGCAGAGAGGGAAAATGTCTGGGCAATGATTCATTATAATGAAGGGTTTAATGAGTACTTAATGTGACGGGAAAGTGAGAAAATACATTTAATAAAAGAGACGGAGAAATAATGGCCATTTGTTCGATTTAGAAATTCAAAGAAAAAAAAATGGTTTGTGTGAGAGAGACAGTGTGGGACAGTGTTTTATCATATAGTACTACTCAGCAGTCAGTAGTGCTGGTCCTCCCAAGGTCACGCATGGTGCTGGAATGAGAGCTATTTCCTCCCTCAGTGTGTCCAAGTGTGAGCCGGAGAAATGCCTGGAATCCTTGTTACTTTCTTAAAAAGCGCCATTCAGCTGCACAACTGACAAGAATTTCATTATTTCCTGAAGTCAAATAATTGTGAAAGTGTTTAATTACACACCTCATCGTTGAATCCCACTCTGTTCACACACAAACGAAATTTGCTGTGCCATGCAGCAAATCTTACAGTTGAGGCAAGCGTGTCCGAGTTACAATGAAGGCTGAGTTGAGTCTTTTTCGTTGTTGTTCAATTGCAATGTCTCCACTATGCTCCATAGATTTTGTATCGATGTGTAAGTGCAATGGCCCCCAGGCAAATCCTATTAGGGAAAGCTAATGTTTTACCGAGCCACATAAGGCATTTCGAGCAGGATTTGAGTTTCACCTTATTGGTCTTACCACATTGTGGGGCAGCTTCATCAGATCAGGTTTCATGCCGTAATCTGCAGATAAGACAATGCAAAAAATGATCAATGGGGCGTGCTATGTTTTGAGATACCTTTGATTCAGTGCGTCCTGTCAGGGCTGCAAAAAAAGTGTAATGTACCCTTCAATTTCATTCTACGAGTGAAAGCGCACAGGAGATGCTTTCATCTTTATAGAGTTCAAATGAGACATGTTGGCAGTAATACAACTTGCTGTAAGAAAGTCATGTACCTGACACTATTCTTAGACAAGCTGCTAATGTGAGGCAGAGTATTTTCTTACTGTAAAAAAGACCAAGAAAAGGAAGAGATTTCTTTACTATATATTTTTTAAATTTATTTATCCTTTTGTACATGCTATAATAACAGTTTATATTGATCCTGTGTGCTACTGGGTTTTCATCACTGAGGGGCGCTCCATTATCAGTAGCTGGTACACTGCCAGGGTGGGCAAACGGTTTCATACCTTAGGAAAAAGTGGGGGGTCAGATTACCAAGATTATCTTGGTTTATTTTCTTTCCCTATCTTATCTCATCTTATGCTATCTTGAACCTTTGAGTTTCTGTTGTGTCTTAACCACAGTGCAACTTTAAACCAAACACAACCTAAACTAAAAGGTGTGGTTGGATGCAAGCACTACTGTAGGTGCAAATATGCCTAAATGGCTCGGTGCGTGTGTCATGAATGTAACAGCACAGGAGGAAATGCTGGCGTTCTCATTTTAAAGTAACTTATACTAAACAGAATTGTGCAAAGCATTTCAATTATTCTTGTTTCACAATAAACACAGACCCCTCAATCCCGTTTTCAGAAAGCACAGCAGAAAAAGCTGCAGCGCACTGAAACGTGAGCCTGAAATGCATGTCATCGCTGCATACATTATTTCCCCATGCATGCACACCGTCTCTGTCAACAAGCAGGAAAAACAATGTGTCTCTGCAGGGAAAAACAATAAATCCCCACAATCTTACTGTCCACATTCTCATTTCTCGAGAAACAGGATTATCATCCACCTACGTTGGGAGAGTTCATTGCATGTTGTTCCAGTTTCTCCCTGTTTTTTCATTCATATTATTCATATGGTTTGCACTTATTCACTCCTGGGAGCTGCCAAGGTTTATCACTGTCCTCACCTTCTAGTCACTGTGCTGCTCTAGTGGAGCATATGGAAGGAATAAAATAAGACAAAAACAGCTACTAGTAACTGGCCCAATGCACCTGATGTAATGTGTCAACACACTTCCCGCACAGAAAGTATTATTTTTAAAACTATTGAAATTGTCAATGCAAGCGCCTACGTGGTTGTAGCCTACATGAACATCCTCCTACGCCGCTGTAAGCATGTATACTTGTGTTTTGGTGTGTTGGCACTGTTCTATATTATGCTGCTAGAACGCTAGTCTGCTGTGCCGAGTTCCTGTAAACAACTGTGATTGAAACTGAGCTGCTCATGTTGGAGTTGGAGCAAGTAAATATTGAACAACCTTAACTGAAATCACTACAATAACAAAAAGAGAGTAGACGTCTGAGTAGGTGGTGTGTAGGAGGCAGAAGGAGGGTGAAATTTCAATGGCACTGAGAGACGAGGTTGAGGAAAAGCACCTGGACCCATTGTTAAATGTCTGGGGTGGTGCATCCCAAGCTATGGCGTAGATCTGATGCAGAAGCATAAATCTAGCTCTGGGTGTCATACACAATCATGAAAGAGCAAGTTAATTGTGTAAGATAAGTAATGTTGTTAAGATGAGTCTATCAGTGATTTTTCCTACCATTTATTTCCCTTATAGGCCACTTAATGATAGCTCCTTACGGAGGAATGTTAATCTTCTAACTAATTTGTGGGACTGCCAAACATCTGTCCACAAGTATGGTTCTCAGGGATCCTTGGCATAGACC
>JASGAT010381994.1:16202-40774 GCA_030220025.1 Chelon auratus
GTTTCAAATGTGGCTTCTTTCTCACAATGTTAAAGCTGGAAAAACATTGTCAACAGTGTATCCATCTGGAGGTCTGAGTCTCCAGAAAGTTTTGGGAGGAATAATTTGAGTAAAATGACAGAAAAGGTTGCTTATTTGAGATGTCAGCCCGCACCTCCCAGATGGAAAGACGTCAGGAATGAGTGAAGGGTGCAGTCAGCATCGGTGGAAAGAGGCAACTCTGCATCTATTTCATCTGGAGTTTTAGAGAGCTGTCAAAACTTTACATGTCAAAAGAGTCCCAATTACAAACAAACACAGCGGCTTCGATTTTCCTCAGACTCTACATCCGTCCATCCCTCAGATGTCTTATCATTATCAGTCGGTTTATCTGCCAGTGATTTGGGATGATGAAGGGAAAAGAAAGAGAAGGGGAGAGAGATCCAGGAAAATTGATATAGGAGGGGATATTTCAGGAAAACTAATTCATGCTACTCACATCGACTGCTGTCCATGTTAAACCAGAACAAATTTAGTGGGGTCATGTGGCATATCTGGCTTCTTAAATGCCATTTATCCTCCTGCAAGGCCAAGCAGCACTCTGTAGGTAATAGTTTAATCTGAGGAAATGATTTAATAAAGCTGTGGAAAGGTTGCAGGAGGGGCTCACACTTACTCTGTTATTGACAGCTCTTAGTTCACTGGCTGCCTCTCTTCACACACATCTCTGATCCCTTATAGCATCGGTAGTTTAGACTAAATCATGTTTCTTGTATATATCTGTAAATAGACACTCTCTGTCAAGCATATATTAAATGGAATCTAGAGTTTTGGGCTGCATGCATCCTTGATTTCTGGTTGAGACCACCCCCATTTTCTTCCTCAGCAGTTCATTTATATCGTCGTTGAATACTGTATAAGAACTAATTATATGAACTGTTACCATCATGCTGTTTTTGTCTCTCGATATTTGATTTTACAAGAGCGTTTTTTTTCCCGAGGACAAGTGTATCTTTTTTTGGCATTATTTTCTGCCAGCGTACCTGCAATTCCTCCCTCATCCATCTTCCCTAATTACTGCCTGGAATCAGCACATTTTAGAGTCAAAAAGTCAGTAATAATTAAAGCAAGCCAGTGAAATATTTTAAAGTTATGGGGAGAAATACAGTTGTTGATTATGACCTCACACTATGGGAATTAATTAAGACTGACAGCTACTCTGGGAGATGTTTTTCTTCCACTATGCTTACTGTCACAGTTGTCATAGCAACTGCATCAGTCCAATCAGTCCAGCAACATTATAAGATACAGATGAAGCAGGGCCTCGTGTTTTAGTGAGAAAAATTACCAATAATTAATATTAATAGTGGTGTTTACGATGCCATCGGAACAGTTGACCACAGAATGAATGTACATGTAAAGTTCTTAACCCCTATTTGGTATACACTTTTGGGAACCGCTGGTATACATATTCGGGGTTTGAAGAAAAGTCCTAACTTTGTTCTGTTTATCTGACACTTTTTCTGTTTTTGTTTAGGTGTCAGGCCACCCATTGTGAATGGGCCCATGCACCCACGCCCACTGGTGGCACTGCTGGATGGGCGAGACTGCACTGTGGAGATGCCCATACTTAAAGACGTAGCAACCGTGGCATTCTGTGATGCTCAGTCCACACAGGAGATACACGAGAAGGTAACAGATCTTATTACACACGGATATCATAACATCATTAAAAGGTTTAGAAATTTCAGTATATTTTATTAAAATCAAATTTCTTTTAAAGCTACTTTCATCTGGCAGCGAGTATAATCACGTAAACACCATTGAGGAATGCATATGCCAAGAAACCCTCATTCACCGTTCTTATTTAATCCCTGTCCAATTAGGAAATGTAGTGATAAAGCCAATGTTTTGTCCTATGCATGTCACAAGAGTTTCTTGGATTACATTACATTTCTTGGATGCTTCCTATTCTTTTTTTTCTTCTATTTTCCTTCCTGGCTGCCAGAGACAATCAATAATAAAACCTTAGTTACATCTTTTTACTCTATTCCCAACCAGCTCTTGCATTATTGCTGGTTCACATAAAACATAACTCTACTGGTGCGTCGGATTTAAATCTTTGGATGTACCTGGTTCTGATTAGCTTAAGTAATTCAGCAAGAGTTTGATTGTTACAGACGTTCATTTAAAAAGCCCACACTCTAGCTTTAAATTAGATCTAAGTAGAGATAAGATTTCGCAAAACAAACAAAAACGATCTCCTACATTCATCTCTGGTATATTTTGGGACAGGTTTGAAAAGTAACGTTAGGAAACCAAGTTGTGGCGTTTGCAGTTCACCCCATCAATCTCAGATCCAAGCAAGCTTGACGCTGGCGCTGAAACTAATTATCACTTTCACTGTCAATTAATCTACTAACTCATCTTTGTCATTAAAATTGACAAAGTTGAAAATGATTTTTGAAAATGATGAACAATGTCCACAGTTTTCAGACACACAAAGTGACACTATAGTATGAAAATGCTTATTTTTGTCTGGGCAAAAGTCCAAAACTCAAAAGATTTTATCAAAGGAAGGTGTCAAATCTGTACATTTGTCTTTCTTGAAAAAATGTAACAGTCTATTATAAAAATACAAATTTTGATCGAATAATGGAATAAGATCAAGATGGCACCAAGCAGAAAATTGAATTTAAGGCTTTTTACAGACATTTGCTATGATGTATATATCAAGTTCATCTTTTAAGTTTTTACATTAATTTGATTGACAAGTGATCATGGAACAGGAAAATGAATTTGCCAATTCATTGCCCATCATTATGAGCCACAGAGTTGGAAAACACCTGTGATATCTGAAGTCAAATTTAAATTTAAATACTGTCTGTCATTAAAGAAATGTGATAAAAGGCAAAAAAAGAAATATAAGTTAATAATAATAATATGCATAAATAATAAGAATAAAGAGCACAAAGAAAAAACTTAAAATATGGGTCATGCTCATATCTTGCCACCATGGATCATAAATGGGTTTGTATGTCTGGCAGGGTTACGTCTTGTTCTGGGTGTCTGCCAGACGCTCTCTCTGTGAGCACGCTCAGTAGGCCACAGTGTGGGAGAAACAGATGGCTCTCCCCTTCGCTCACTCTCTCTCTCTCTCTCTCTCTCTCTCTCTGTGTCTCCCTGGTTAGCAGCCACCTCATTGTGTAATTAAAAGGGCTTCTTTACTGTAATTGAACCGCATGTCATTTTCATCCTCACACAAGAAGCCAACTGCTGGCGACGTTAGAAAAAGATCATACGATTAACAGAGAGCCAATTAAAAGGCGGCGGTTGACACCAAACTGGATTTTCACACTGAGCCATATATTCCTATTCTATGTGATAATCTAATTATCCGCCTCTGAGTCACAATATGTCTTCGGCAGTTTAGACAATCAGACACCATCCTGATCAGGAGTCGCTCAGACTCACGTGTGAACGAGAAACCCGCTAATATTAGACTGTATTGCTAGAGACAGACACCTTATCTTGATTCCTGTGGTTACAAAGCCGTTTCTATTGTATTTTATTTTGAGGAAATTCAGTTATTCCTTGCAGGCAGCGATATACAAAAACAGGATATGGGGCGACGTTAACTATATCCAGAAAAAAGAACAACATACTGAGAAAGACTGATTGTGAACTCAGTGAACTCTGGCTGCACACACCAACAACATAACCTCTTACAGATGATATTTACTCCATGAAGTGTGTACTGCAGATTGCCAAATTGGTCTATACTTTCTGCTGCTTTAATTCTGTTCATATTGAGTTACGTAGCTACATTTCATGAAGATGCACTCATAAAAAATCTGTGCTGTGTTCAGGTCCTGAATGAAGCTGTAGGAGCTCTGATGTACCACACCATCACTCTGATGAGAGAAGACCTGGAGAAGTTTAAAGCTCTGCGTATCATCGTCCGCATTGGCAGCGGTTATGACAACATTGACATCAAATCTGCCGGAGAACTCGGTGAGAAGCTGGATAAAGGGCTGGAGATCAGTCTTTATTTGTTGACACTAAATCACATTAATCACTGGTGAAGACTTTGTTATTTTGACCAGGAATGTATACTTAGGTTTTTCTGTTGGCTGGGTGAGATGACCAAAAACAACAACTAGCCTACTAATTAATGCAACTCACAAAAACTACAGCTACAAAAATGTTTTTTTTCTACCTGAGCTCAAAATAGAGTTTCTCTACTGAAACGTTATTCAGCATCTTTACAAACATAAGCTTTTTAACACATTTTTCCCAGTATGAAATAGCAGCGCTTCTGTAATTTCTTTCTAACTTGCTGCTTTTTAGTTGTTTTTGTTCACTGCATGCTTTTGTTTCAAGTGTTGCTACAGGCTTGTTGTGCTGCAACATTTGGCTTTTAAAGACTAAATTTCAAACAGTACAATAGTCTGTTCTGTGAATTCAAACCATTTCTAGTTTATCGTCTTCAGAAGCTGGGTTTGGGTGAAAACAAATGGAGCACTAATCTGATTTGTGACATTGTTCAAAAGCTTGAATTAATTCACTGGTTATCACCCAACTAGCTGTTGTAAAGCTTGAGTCGGGTTTGATTTGCTGCTTGCTGTTTCACCAGCATTGAGTCTTATTAAAGTAATATGACCTTTAGATTCAAAAGTAAAAAATGTGCGATGTTGAAGTTTATTTTCCAAACTAGGAATAAGTGCAATGATGGCACAATTTCTAGGTTCATGTGAAGGTTGTAGGTGTGCATAATTAACTCCACAACTCTATAACTTACTCTAAGTGCAACAAGACCCGACAAGCTGAGAAATAAAACTATATTCTCCTTACTTATAAAGTAAGTCAAACAGCCAAAAGGCAGCTGCCATGTATACAAGAACTCACTCTTTTTTTATTAATCTCTTTCCTGCAACAGCCTGAACTTCACTAACTTCCCCTATCTCCTGCTACCAAGAGACTTTGCTATTTTAAAGTATAGTTTTGTGTTTTTTAGAGAAACCTGCTGACATTGCACCTTCTGCCAGGACTTCGCCACCGAAATAGCTTTTACTAAACTTCATCCCTCCCCACAAATGGCCCTAAAAAAGCTATTACTAATCCTTATCTGCTCTCTGGTCCAACAGGCATAGCTGTATGCAATATGCCAGCCGCCTCGGTGGAGGAGACGGCAGACTCCACGCTGTGTCACATCCTCACCTTGTACCGACGTACCACCTGGCTGCACCAGGTTTGTGGCCCCATGTAGCTGATAAAGGAAAATTAAATGAAGTGGATTTAAATTGAATAATTCAGACTGTATTGGTTAGAGGAGTGCATTCGGTTATCACAATCTCAGTTTGGACAATTACTTCTCACTGTCTACTGACAAATCAGCAAAATTGAAACGTTTCATTTTCTTTAGAATGTGGCTGTATTTGAAAGACGTTGATGTAAAGTGTAGAAGGTACAGTAACATGTTCCTCAAATCATTATTTAGACTTCCTTCATAATCATGATCACAATAAAATAAAAGGATTTAGACTTTGGTCTTTAAGTCAGTAAGACATAAACCTGGGTCATGTTAAGCTGCTATGTTTTTGTTTAATATTTGCATGTGATAATTAATTGTTACTCCTGCCAGGCTCTGCGGGAGGGCACGCGGGTTCAGAGCGTAGAACAGATCCGAGAGGTGGCGTCAGGAGCGGCGAGGATCAGAGGAGAGACCCTGGGAATCATAGGGCTCGGTGAGAAACAACACAAACCCATCTTTAGGCCTCGTCACTCTGAACCAAATACTAGGATCAGCATGTTAATGTGCTCACAATTGCTGAGTTTACATGGACACTGGTTTTCAACTAATAATTAGAATAATAGCCTCATGCATAGTCTCTAATCGGAGCAGACTAAACATTTAGATAATCCATTCAACGGCAAAATATTAGCTCCCTAATAACCATGTAAAAGCCTGATCTGATTGATTTTCTCTGGTTGTAATAATTTAGCCCTATGTAGGGTGAGCACCAGGTGACATGGCGAGTTTCCAGGAAGTACAGAAAGTGTTTGGAAGCCAGAATCATTGTAGGCAGGCAGATTATTAAAAAACAAAAGCAGCCATAGAAAACAATAAAAAAAGTCAACATCTTACAGGGTGTCAAAGGCCAAGGAGAAGATATGGGTTCTAGGAAGTGACTTAAAACAAACAGATAACTGGCCTGTCTAATGTACAGAGGCAAATCATTCCACAATTGTGGAGCAAGGAATGGTCCCCTCTGAGCTTCAGTTTAGTTTTTGGTACACTCAGGAGCAGCCAAACAGCTGACATGAGAGAGCGGGTGTACCAACTAGTCGACTTTACTGCTGGACTAATTGCCTTCACTGTACCTTCATAGAAGACAGGTGAGGAGCCCAGTAGGTCGTTGCAAGCTAGCAGCGGTTCATCAATTAAATGCTATTGAAGGTGCCGATTTATAGGCTAAACATATCAGCATACAGTATTGATAGGTGCATGTGTTTATGTTCAGTTCTGTTGTGTTCTATTAGTTGACATTGCTGCTGTGGTTGTTTATGGTGTTGACGTGGGCTACAGCCGGCCGTGGACCGTGTTCAACACTCCGTAGCTTCTTTTGTGTGAAACGCTACAATATGCATTCAGGTCAAGAACATAGATTTCATTGTTGCAAAGCATTACATTTGACTGTTTTTATGTGTGACGTCATCAACTAGTCGACGTAGACTCGATTTTCACCACATATTAATTGCAAGTTGTTCAACCCCTAGTAATGAAGGTGTAGCAGCACAGAGAGGCAGGGTGAGACGAGACCACTGAGAGATTTAAAAGCAAACAAAAGCATTTAAAAATGGATCCTAAAATGTATGGGCAGCCAGTGGACTGAGGGAAATGTGCTCGTGTTTACGTGTGCCAGTTAAAAGACGTTTCAGGTTTGGTTGAAGACGTATAGTATGTTCGCCAGTGACAAAGTTAAAATGTTGGTAAGAACGTTAAGCTGTCGATCGGGCTGCTGCTGAGGAATGTGGTCAGGTTTTTAACCATTAAGCAGTTGCTCTGTTTTTAATTTTAATTCATGAAGTTTTGTTCCCTGCACAGCTAAACTGGCTTCCCAAGGAGTTACTTCCAATAAAATATAAGCGGATTAACCAGAAGCAAAATGCAAATGTCTTTCCTGTAGATTGTGAGAGTTTTTCAGTTAATGATGAGCAAAACTGTGTCCAGAGCATTATATAATTTGTGGAAGTTCAAAAAAATAGGGAAGGTTAACTATGTTTTTTTTTTCTACTTTCCATTCCAATGAATTTGTATGTAAAATGCTTCTGTGTGCATATTGATGTGTGTGTGACTCCATGCCTGTGGCTGCTCGTGTGTTTCTAGGTCGGGTGGGCCAGGCTGTTGCACTCCGAGCCAAGGCCTTTGGCTTCAATTTGGTTTTCTATGACCCTTATTTGGCTGACGGAGTAGAACGATCCCTGGGATTACAAAGGCTCAACACACTACAGGTAACACACATACTTACTGGAGTGAGACCGTTTTGTGTTTGAGACTTACAAATGTTTCCACCACTTATGTTTTATAGGAAACAGTTATTTATGCTGACAAGAAGCCCTTCCAGACCTCCACACCCTTTAAGCCAGCCAGTAAATCATTTACCTTGATTCTTACTGGCGTAGCTAATGGACACTTTATGGTGCTGAGGCTGTAAAAGTACTGAAAGCTAATCCATTTCCAGGCCTAATTTCTTTTTTTAAATGATTCAGGGACTCAGTTTAGCGAGAAATTGCAATGGATTTGGATTTTAAGCAGTGGCATGACATTTGCCTGTCTGTGAATGAGAGCTGCATTTGCCCACATCCCCACTGCAATGCACTGCACATAACACAGACATCAGCAAAGTATTTATCTGTGATACCTGACTGTCTCCTCAAAGTCATTTCCACCTCTGCCTCGCTTCCTCCTCAGGATCTGCTCTTTCACTCTGACTGCGTCTCTCTGCACTGCAGCCTCAATGAACACAACCACCATCTGATCAACGACTTCACCATCAAACAGGTAGAGAGCAGCTCGCTCACACACACCCACACACCCACACACACTTAAATGATTTATTTATCCCAACATCAACTACTACATCCCGTAGCTATAAATATTAAACAGGCAGATACCCAGGGAAGCCCACCACCTACATACAGATTAATGAGTTTCTGTACTGTGTGCACAGAATATCTATTGATGCTGGCTCTTCTTCAGCCCGGAGGATTATACAGTAGCTCTTAAACAATTCTGACCTTGCTGCAGGAGCAGCACTGAATAGACAATTGCTTTATGGGAATAAATAAAACATCACATATTTATTTTGATGGTTAGGTTTCAGTGGGAATTTCTGAGAGCAGAATATGTGATTTGAATAGATGTGCTGCATTTATCCTGTTTCATATTTAATGTTATTGTGACTTTAAATGTCCCCAAGACAAAGTGGACCAATTTTTACATTTAAATCTAGTGTACTGCTTTAAGTTGGAGTAAATCATTGGCTCTGTGTGTGTGTGTTAAAGATGCGACAGGGGGCGTTCCTGGTGAACACAGCCAGGGGTGGCCTGGTGGATGAGAAGGCCCTAGCTCAGGCTCTGAAGGAGGGGAGGATACGTGGAGCTGCTCTAGATGTTCATGAGACAGAGCCTTTCAGGTATTACATTTTTTACATAATATAACCTATCAAGGAATTTAAATCTAGTTTTATAGACACAAAAACATGTACATACACTGATCGGCCAGAACATGAAAACCACCAACCTGTGAAGGTAATTACACTGATGATCTCATTAAGAAACCTGGATTCTGGCAATTTGGTGGATGCAATATTGATACATAACATCACCTGAACATTGGTGCAGACCAACTGCAACTGCACGGCAACAGCAAGGGGGTGTTCCTTGTATCTGTGTGCCGTATGTTCCCCAAACACCCATGCACCCAGCGACACCCATGCACCCAGCCATCCGCATGATGCCAAAGATAACATGATGCACCAGACCAGGATACCTTCTTCCATTGCTCCGTGGTCCAGTGTGTTCTCATACCTATCTGACACCTACCTATCAGAACCAGCATGAACCTTTTCCTCAGTTTGAACTACAGTTGCTTGTCTGTTAAATCAGAGCACATGAGTCAGCGTACAATCCCCAAGTGTATCAGTGACCCTTAGCCCTCCATGACCATGTCACTAGTTCACAGTGTTTCCTTCCTTGGACCACTTTTTATAGCTACACTGACCACCACAGGCCAGGAACACACCACAAGAGCTGCATGTTGCATAGACATCAGAATTAGGCCTTTGTCAAACTTGCTCAAAGTCTTACAAAGATATGTTCCGATTATACACTGCTCAAAAATATCAAAAGAACACTTTGAAAACACATCAGACCTCAATGGGAAAACAAATCATGCTGGATATACTGATATGGACTGATATGTGGTCGGAACAAAGAGATGCCACATCATTTGATGGAAATGAAAATTATCAACCTATAGAGGGGTGAATTCAAAGAGACCCCAAAAATCAAAGTGAAAAAATTATGCGGCAGTCTAGTTCATTTCATTTCATTTCCAATTCAGGCAGCACCTCAAAATGGTGTCCAGGGGTATCTTCTCCCAGATCTGGACCAGGGCACCAGTGAGAATCTGGCAATTCTGGCTTCACAGGCCTACTAGAGGATGTCGGGCCCTCAGACCACCCTCATGGAGTCTGTTTCTGATTGTTTGGTCAAAGACATTCACACCAGTAGCCTGCTGGAGGTCATTTTGTAGGGCTTTGGCAGTTCTCATCTTGTTCCTCTCAGCACAAAGGAGCTGATACAGGTCCTGCTGCGGCCCTGTCCAGCTCTCCTAGAATAACTGCCTGTCTCCTGGAATTTCCTCCATGCTCTTGAGACTGTGCTGGGACACAGCAAATCTGCGTCACATACTGATGTGCCATCCTGGAGGAGTTGGACTGCCTGTGTAACATCTGTAGGGTCCAGATATCGCCTCATGCTACAAGTAGTGACAATGACCCTTGCCAAATGCAAAACTAGTGAAAAAAAGAGAGAAAAGTTGAGAAGGGAAAAAATGCCAGTAGCCTCCACCTGTAAAACCATTCCTGTTTTGGTGGTTGTCTCATTGTTGCCCATGTAGTTCACCTGTTGTTAATTCCATTAACACCAAAGCAGCTGAAACTGATTAACAACCCTCTTTGCTACTAAACTGACCAGGTCAATATCCCAGAGGTTTAACTGACTTGATGCTGTACTATGATTAAAAAGTGTTCCTTTCACTTTTTAACAGTGTATAATTAACTGATGTATCATATGATGGATTATTAAATGACAGTTTGATAATCTGTTCACTGCTTGATTCAAACAAAATGCCAGCATCTTAAAAAAGACAAAACAAGCAATTTAAACAATGTCGCCACTGATCTGGTAAATTATGTATGTGTTGTTGCTGGCAATTTGTAGAATGAGTGATTCAAAATATTGAACAGCGACTCAGGCTGATTGCAGTGTATTTACATGTGTCAGTTTCAGTCAGGGTCCGCTGAAGGATGCTCCCAATCTGATCTGCACACCGCATGCTGCTTGGTACAGCGAACAGGCATCGCTTGAGATGCGTGAGGAAGCAGCCAGGGAGATCCGAAGGGCTGTGACAGGTAGTACACACACACACTGTCATGGCAAGACACAGAAAACATGACCCCTGCCAGAAAATGTGAACCTAAGTTAAAAAAAAAAAAAAATACACACACATATATTTTTTCCAGGTGTATTGCTACAGGCCTGTCACATTTTTTATTCTTCCCACTGATGTGGTTTCCCCTGTGGCTCTGTCAGTTTACAACAGGCTGTTTAATCTAACGTTTGGCATAAAGTGGGTCAGTGTGGAAAAAATAAATCAAATACACTTTGAAATGTAGCACCGCAACACTAACTAGCTCCCAGGAGTGACTTATAGAACACGGGACCAATAATTTAAGGCTCGTCACTTCCATAGTTGACACATTTTTCCATCTTTCTTTTGTCTCTTTGTTTTTTTCAGGTCGCATCCCAGACAGTCTGAAGAACTGTGTGAATAAAGAGTTCCTCACTCAGAACAACCACTGGGCAGGAGTTGACCCAGCTGCCGTTCACCCGGAGCTCAACGGGGCTTATAGGTAACAGCTGACTTGAATTCTTTCATCTGAATGAACAATTATTTCACAAAAATCTTGGAAAATCAATTAGTTATAAATCTGCAAATGACGATATAGAATGTAGTTAGTGATATGTAGCATGTTGCAGCCTTGTTGGATCTACAGAGTGTTTGCAAATGTGATGACAGCAGTGACTACATATGATAAAGGAGGCAGCACACTAGTCTATAATTATACTGACGGACGGATAGTGTCTCTGCATGGCATGAGGAATTCAACCGGACAGTGACAGAAAACGACAACAACATACTGGTTGCTGAGGAAGTGTGTTTGTGGGGGGATCACAGCCCAAAATAGCAACACAATTCACATGAGAGGTTCACAGCTCACAACTCCTGTTATATCACCGCTCTCCATTCTATGTTATTAAAAATTGGACAGTTTTTGTTTTATATTCCTCTGAGACTTCTGTCATCCACAAAATAATGAAATATGTATTTTGTTCTGCTTATAGCATTAACAACAAATGTAACATTTCCACCCAAAATAACCACATACATTTAGATCATTCACAGCTAAGCTCTGCTGGACAAATGTAACCATGATGAATGAAATCCAATTTATTTCTGTTGTATTAAAGTTTTTAAGTGGTCAAATAAAACAAAATCTATCTATTATAGTTGGTTTGGTTTTAATAATGTTACATAAATCTACTGCCATTTGAATGCCTCTCTACTGTTGTTTCAGTCTATTGACTCTCCTCTCAGGTATCCCCCAGGTGTGGTGAGTTTGCCAGCGGGCGGCCTCCCTCCACCCGTTGAAGGCATAGTGCCGAGCGCCGTGCCCATTACGCACACCCTCCCACCTGCTGTCTCACACCCTCCCCACGCCCCGTCCCCGGGACAAAACACAGTGAAGCCACCGGAGGGCGACAGAGAGCAGCACCCGAATGACCAACTGTAGCCACACATCCACTCACAAAACACGCTTGCCTGTGTTGTCCGGTGACTGGGGGAGGTTGGCAACTGGTGTCATAGCGATAAGTTCCTATAGTGACAGGTTTGGCGTCAGACCGGTCAAGGTCCCAATAACAATCGATGATTCACAACTCTCTGGTAATTGGTTCCCATCAGCCAGTTCAGTCTCCAAAGAGGAAAAAGATGAGAAAGAAGAGTGGATAGCTGTTGAGATGACATGACAGCTGTCTTCTGCCCCGACAAGATGATCTTTGCATTCTATGCCTGAAATAAAAACATTAACTGTCTGTTGATTTGGGAAGAAAAAATACTGAATCAAACTCCGCTGTCTTAGACTGTAGTGTGTCCAAAGTTAGAAGGGTGAGATTCATGTCTTTCTCTCTTTTCGGTGTCCTTTCCTTAGTTTGACGTACAAACAAAGTTAGTAGGTTATGAAATGAATGTAACCTGTTTGTGTACAGTTTTTAGACTTGCCGCGAGAACATACTGATATTTGTATTTCAGTCTTAACAAAAAGAAAAGTGATCTCTCTGTGTAGCCAAACTGGGTTGAGAATACGATATGTTTTTGTTTTTTTTGTGTCCCCAAATTAGCAAGCCCCCTACCCCCAAAAAAGAGGCAGCTTTTTGCACACCATCTCAGGAAATTAAGTTTCCGCAGTTGGT
The DNA here is from genome assembly GCA_030220025.1 of Chelon auratus. NCBI lineage: Eukaryota > Metazoa > Chordata > Actinopteri > Mugiliformes > Mugilidae > Chelon > Chelon auratus. The sequence goes on from JASGAT010381994.1 coordinate 29,004, forward strand.
ATATTATTTTTTAAAAGGTTTTGTTTTATAAATTCCTTTTTATGCCACTTAGTGCTTTTGTTTTTCTACCTGCTTGCCTTTTTGTGTCATACTACATTAGAAGAAGAACTTTACCAAGAGCTAAAGTTGGTTCTAATGTGTGCTTTTGTTGGTTATGTTTAAGGGGCATGTGATTTTGCTCTTGGGACTTGTGTAAATGTTTGACCCAAATCGAGGGGGTTGTAGGAGGAAAGGCTGCAGGGAGGTGGAAAAATGGTATGCTTGGCTGGGGCAGCTTCATTCTTTGTCACAATTGTAATTGATATGTGTGCAAGGGGATGCACTGAGAGTTTGTGGCAGACTACAGTTTGAGAAAAGGGGATTTCATTTTGTCTTATTTGTGTCTAATGAGTCAGTTCTACCCCTTTTGCTCACAGTAATTATGCAGGTCATGGAGCATGAACAGTTTCATGAATCGTTGTGTTGCATCATGCTGCTAAATAAGTATTTTCCTGAAGTTGCCCTTCAGGCTACAGACATCACTAAACTAACTTGCCAAAAATCGTCTCATTTGAAATTCTGAACCTATCTGTACAGATGTCACATCCAGTTAGGAAAAGTTAATGGTTACTGACAGATATGGAACTATTGTGTGCTTGAAGTTGGACCAACCAACCAACTTCTGAACACTTTTTTTAATACTACATAACTTATTAGTTTGGTCAACCTTCTAAAAGAGGAACAACATACTTGTGAGAATGAAAAAAGTATCTTTCATATATGCACAATGAAGTAAAGACATTTGGTGATAGCATGTCAGATTTCTGCAATTTCTGCCGAGTAGTATCCCTTTAATCTTCCAAGATGGGTCCTTCCTGAGTATACCGTTTAGCCACCCTCTGTGGCCTCTGTGTCTATGTGTACATATGGTGTTCTGCCTGCCTGTGTCAATGTGACTTGGTTGTATCTGTGTCTAAAAGAAAAAAAAAAAAGCAGCACTGGGAGGAGGGGTGGTGGCAAGTACTCTCCACAAGGCATCATTACAAAGACTGCCATCTAAATGCACAACAAAACTAAAACTGCTTTGAACTTGGCTTCGAATTCAGCCAGTAATCTGTATTTCTACTGGTTACATTCCCACAATGTCAACAAGATGCTGATATAAAATATCCATAACTCCTCTCTGGAATATTTATTACTGATCACAGTTCATGTGTTATCAGGCCAGCGGAGTGACGGTGCTTTCTGGATCCCCTTCTACCAGCAGCTGAGTAGTCAAAACAGTTTACTGTTGCCTGCCTGGTCTTCTTCATGGTGAGCTAGTAAGCGTAGCAATCAGGGATGGAAATTCCACTAGCCATTGGTGGGTATTTTACAGCTTAGGCCAGTTTTGGGTTCTCACTGAATCTGAGCATCTCATACAGAAGGTACTGTCAGGCTAGAGCCCAAAAATCCCCAAATCAGTGCTGAAATATCCTGATCACAAGCTTTCCTCACCAGATGCCTGTCATTTTGTGGGGGAGAAACTCTTTGCTAGTTCTTCCTGATGTTAACTAAAAGCATTCCTCCTTCAAACCGACGGGTGCCACACGTCCAAATGACAGACTTGCTTTTAAAGTGTCGAGGTGCTCCTTGAAGTTCCATCCCTGGTAGTAACACACAGTCCACTGTTGCCTACTTTGGTCCCCTTTATGGTAAAGTAGTAGGCGTAGCAATATACAGTATACATATTCTATATTCTACAGTAAATATCATTATTTTTGGTCAAAACTGACAACCTGAAAAAGATATGTTTGTGACTGTATGCATTTGTATGAATTATTTTAAAAGGAAATAAACTGTGGAAAGGTGACACCTGTGTCTTGATACTGATTTGTTTGTATAGTCTTAAATACTTTACGCTTCGAAAACACTTTACTCTTGGAAACCCTAAAAGTTGTAATTAAATGCCTTCAAAGATACATTTCAGGAAATAAGAGTAGAAATAGAAAAGAGTCTGAGAACAGTTTACAATGCTGTATTCTACTTTTGGTAATTATGTTTTTGGAGTTGCCTCATCACTGCAGATTATGGCAGATTATGATTTTTACTTTCATTTGTCATCATATATGAAGAATTAATTACCTTTGGTAATTTAATGCATATGTAATAGTCATTTTCATTATTTCCATTGACACTAATATTTTTCGATGCTATTTTCAGCCCCAGCTCATCTTCTGTAGACTGCATTGCGACATCCTTGTCAAAGATACAGCAAATGTAGCCTGCATACCAACAAGCTTAGTTCTCAGACGCAATTATATGTGGTATTGAAAAAAGACACAAAGAGTTTTCTTTTAAGGCCCTCCGTAGTGATTCTGGTTAGATGAACTTGATATGAACGTTTTTTTCCTCTTGTATATTAAGTGAAAACGATGCACTGTGCTGTTTTTGCTCAAAATACTGATTGACTCCACTAGGTGTCACTAGCGCAGCTGTCATACTATTGAGAAAGACAAGCAGGCCAGACATAACATCTGAATCTGCAGTGGCCCTGAATGTGTTTGTGGGTTTAATTTCTTTATTTATGCAACAATTTTATGTTCATCTTTGTGTGTTTCTCCAACACACTGTGCACCTGTGTCACCTTAGCACTTTAGTTGTCAATATGACTTGCAGCCCTACTCTGTCAAGCACACAATTACCAGAATACAGAGTTAATGACTGCTCAAGAATAAAGCCTGGTATCAAATCAAATGTCACAGTGTTAACATAACGTCCAGAATAAGGAAGCTTTGGTGATGAGGTGTGGAAATGTCAGTGTCTGTATGCATATTTGAGCTGGGTATCAAAAACAATTATTTAAGGGCCACAAGATGAATCAAATGTTATCCACATCACTGGAGTTGGTATTCTAGGAAGTTTTGTATTCCAATCACACATTTGCATTAAAATATTCTTGCACAAACAGTGGGGTAAAATTTTAGTCTATTCCATGTAAATGAACAGTATTGACAGACACTGAACAGAGTTCTGAGGGGACAAAAGACTTCCAGAAGTGTTCCGTCTTGCACTCCTTCAGCCAAAGACTGCTCCACCCACAGTGCAAAAAGGAATGCTTCTGGAGGTCTTTTGTCCCCTCAGCAGTCAGACTCTTTGACATCAGCATTTCTTAGCACTGCTGCTGAGCTTCTTTTCTGGACATACAAGAGCATAGTATATACCAAGTCATCCCTGTCATTGCCTCATGTCTTTTTTGTGCAATACTTAGTGCAACTCCTATTGGAGTTTGTTTTATTCATGGTATTCATGAATGTCAATATGTATATTCTGACTTATCACCTCAATTCTCTTGTCTACCTTTTTGTGTCTTGTACTATTGTTCCCTCCCGCTGTAACACCCTAATTTCCCCACAGGGATAAATAAAGTCCTATCTTATCTTATCTTATCTCTTTTCATACAATTAAAAACATGAACTTAAATAAAGTCTATGCTTTTGCTGCAGATATAGATTTTGTTTGTAGTTGTATCCTATGAATCACCTTATCGTGAACCGACTTTTAGCTGACTCCTCATGGGGGACATTTCACACTTTCTTTGACTTTGTTTTTCTCTTTATCTGTCTCTCCCAACATACACCCAAATCTCTCTATTTTGCCCTCTTTGTCAGTTCCTCCCTTTCTGGTTCAGCCATTCAGGGTTACAGCCATTGGAACAAGCTCTCCAACAGCTGGAAACTCAAGATGATTTAATCTAAACCACAGGAAGCAGGATGGGAACCAGATGCAGTTAAAAACACACACAGACATAGGGCAGTCAGCTAGCATGGGGGACCTCTTAAGGGCACCTGAAGCTGATGGAACTTTAAGGGAGGAAATAAGTGTCTGCTTAAAGCTCAAGACCATCACCAGACTTACATTCAATGGCTGGAGACATTTTACTAAACCATCACTATTTTCTAAGGAGTCACTTCTTCCATAGTGAATACCGACTGAGCATGTAGATTTAAGAGACGCTGGCTTATTCCAAGAATGGAAAGTTTGATGAAATGATAGTTGAATGACTAAGGCTCTCCAATTCTTCAGGGAATATCATCAAGCTGCCCTTGTGCAAGGCACTTATCCAATAATCCATGTTATAAGACTATCCTATGTTACAAGGTTCAAGTTGGAGAAAAGGTCTTTTGTTCCTTGTTGAAAGTTCAAATGAAACCGCCCTAGCAAATGGACACAGTTTTGGAAATAAAATTCAAAGCTGTGACTGTTTATACTAAATTTATTTGCTCTTTCTATACCACATCTAATGCATGTCCGTCCATCTTGGAAGAGGGGTTCTCGTTTGTTATTCTTCATGAGGTTTGCTCTATTTTTTCAAAATTTAAGTTTATTTCACCAAATCAAGGGTTTAAAGCAAGGGTTTACTTCATCTGAGGGCTACTCATCACTTAAATGACTTAACATTTTGTATCAAAATCAGTTATCAGTTTTCAACACTTATGTGTTGAAAATTCATGTTAGTAGCATGTTAGGAGTATTTCTAGCTCTATATGTTACCATTCAACATGTCAAGCTCAAATGTACACACAAAACTGCTGTAACATTCAAGTCAAACAAAACGAGCATTATTTACTACTTGACTACGTGATTTATGCATTTTACAACTGTTCAATATCTTTGTATTATTTAAATATCTTCTTTTTGTACTTGTATTAGTATTTTGGACATGGATCATTAACAGTACAGTTATTCAGCAGTATGTAAAGCAGTTATGTGAAATCCGTTAAAGTGACAAGAAGAGTTGTTTGTATGTTTTATGCTGATTTTTTTAAGCATTCACATATTACTGACCATTGACCACCATTACTTCGACCATGTCATTGAGTTTCACATCATGTCATACACTGACAAAGCAGTGTTTTTACAAGTTACACAGTTTTAAATGTTAATTTGTACTGAATTTGACAAAGACAGAAGTGTGTGTGTCTATGTAAGTGTAAAGGATAAACTGATCGATGATGGACATGGAGGAAATGGGCATATTTTCACACTTCCTCTTTGTATCTCTCTTCCTCTCTCGCTGCTCTCCTCACCTTTCCTCTCACTCCTCCCCTGACCTCTCTGAAGTTTATTTTCTTGTCATTTTCTCTCTTCTGCTGTCATTTCTCCTCGACTGGGCACAGCCCAAATAAAGCCAAACAGGATTATTATCCTCACAAATGTGGTGGAATACAGTGGCTACCCTAACACAGAGAAGGGGAGGCATCCTGCTGAGATGAGCTCCCCACCAAGATTTCCATTAGCATTTGTTTCAGTGGCAGATTTCAGTGCCCAATGGGTCCACAAACTGTTTCATAGGGCCTTCAACCCTGCCAAGAAAAATGTCTGGTGGTTAATAAATACCAGACACGTGCTTGTAAAGGCTGGCTGCTGCCTAAAATGTGCCAACTCCATTGGCTGCTTTGGAAGGTCACCAATATTTTGTTGGTGGCCAACAGAAATAGTGTATTTCCAATATGTCTGCTGTTATGTCGCATTTTATCTTTTACAATGATATCTGGCATTAACTACAATGTTTCAGGGCTTTGCTGATTTGTTTTTCCTCTGAATGTCTCATTCAGTATCTGGGGTTTTAACAAGTCTGGCTCTAGTTCATCAACTGGGTCTATTAAAGCAGATACTATATTGTTGTCCAGGGCCTAAAGGGTTTTCTTAAACAAATACAACTTTAGAAGACACCATGCAATAGTTTATGAAAAATAAATGGACTGTTGGACAGAGCTAGCACTGCTGGAGAAACTGCAGGAATAAAATGGAGAAAGGCATCTAAGGATACAAATAGAGAGGAGAGAGTTATTAGTCATCACTGAAATATAAGTCTTTTCTCATCTAACATTCTTTTCGGTCATCCTATTGGCATTTTTCAGTGGGAGTCCTGGTCACGTTTTCACATTTTCCCTCAACGTGTTGTGTCTGAGTGTGTGTTTCCCAAACAAGCCCACAAAGGTAGTGACCCAGTTTCTACAGCCAAGTTTCTGGGGTTTTCTGTGTTTTCTTCTGCTGCCCGCACGTGTCTAATGTAGGAGGAGCTGTCACTTGATAGACTCCATGTGGTTCACATAAACACATACACAGAGAAAAACACAAGCATGGAACAACAAGCATGCATGCTGAAGGCAAAATACTACAAGCACATCTCACTTAACTATTTAGTTACAGTTTTGGTAATTTTTCCATCCAGAAAAGACAAACACACATGTCATCATCATGTCCTGGTGTCTGTAAAACACGAACAAGCAAAGCCAGTGTGACTTTGTTTCAATCTGTACTTCTGTTGTAACCATGGAGACTTCGTGAATAGGTCACACCACAAAGTTAAAGTAAACTCCAAGTATTTGTGGATATATTTGATACAAAAGTTTTGCTGACAAATGACAACTAGCAGTGCTAGAGGAAAGGCTGCAATTGTAATTGTAATTGGTAAAATAAGTGTATGCATGCTAGCTGGCTAAAGAGATCTTTCCATTTTACTCTTTTGTTTACTCGTCTCTGGCCTTTTGTTCTCTACTGTAATCCTTCCTTAAATAAAAGTGTCAAGATAACAAACTTGCCAGCTAACAAGCTTAGCTTGGTTGCTAAGATGCCAATAACATAACACTGTTTAGTCAAAGACCACTTGTCTGCACCACTTGTCTCTGTCTGCAAGCCATTGTATTTCATTTTTTCCAGTACAGTTTTTTACTCTGTCAAAAGAGTGTATTAGACACCACAGCTACAAAATTAAAACATCTTGCTGTATTCTGGATACTGTTCATCACTATGAAGAGTTCCTACTGATAAATATCATTGCATTCACAATTCACCAAAGTTGAACTCTGACACTAAATATTCACACTAAGTCACATGAGTGAATGCAGAACTACTGAACATTAAATCACAATGAGTTGAATTTACAGCAAAATTGAGCAACCTCAATAGAACACCATTCAGTGCATGCCATAAAAGTTGGCTGAGAAATGGAACCAATCTCAGTAGATTACTGCATCGGCATAGTGGTACAGACACATGAACCTGACATCAAAGTACTACTATAACTGTGATTTTGCCTCATGTCGCCATTAATAAATCTTAGAAACTGGAAGAGCTACTGTTGGCTGGGAGGGAAGTGCACTTGTTTGCTAATAGGCGGTTTAGACTTCTGTGTGAAATTGATGCAGAAGCTATGGTGCCAGCTTCGGTGAAAGTTTCAAACACCATTGTCGAAAGTGAAGCAGGAAGTGGAAAGAGAAGCAGGAAGTAGAAACAAAAATTAACCCGACTGGCAAAAGAGACACAATGCCAACTAGTGTTTGGGTGGCATTGTTATAGAGCGAGGCAGACTAACGAGCACACAAGTATAAATGGCTTGCAACGGCACAGGCTATGTGTGTAGGTCACGGCGTCTATGTCCCGCAAGTACTCTAAATGTGTACTACCGTCTTCATTTTCACTTCCTGCTTCACTTTCAACAATGGTGACTGAAACTTTCACTGAAATTCCGCCGAAGACGACGTATACAAATGTTTGCATCTCAGTTAAAACAGTTAACCTTTCCTCGATGTGGTCCATCTTTATTAATTCAGAACAATTTATTGAAAACTGTGGAGATGGAGAGGCAGTTGGAAATACTAAAGCGGAAACACGTAACTACCAACTGGACCAAACACAGCTCTTCGTAGTTACATTTCTGGGGAGGTGCGCGTCAGCTACGGTGCTAGGGTCTGCGTACGGTCTGTTTATGCTCTGTGCTGTCGCCGTAGCTTAAATCTAAATTACCTATTACAATGAGGTACACAATGAGGTCACTGAGAATAGTTTGTCTGAAATATCAATTTTAAATCTGGATTTCTGGATTTCTCAAAGATTCATAATAGCAACCCTCCTTCCTCAAAGACTAAGATTTAAAAACATTCTCTTTAATTTCAATTATTTGCAACGTAACACACCTCAGAAGTTTTCAGAGACTTTTTGTTGTCTCGCCAAAGTAAAAATCAAATCAATCTCATTGCTAATCTTAAACTGGGACATTTCCAAGGAACAACCATCTGCAGAAGTGCCCAGTGCTGTGCTTAAACAAGTCAAGAATTCTCCTCAGCCTTCTTCTAGGAATGTGAAGAAGTGAAAAATAAATCCAGATCACGTGGCAGCTTAATTCCATCACAGATTAATAACAGCCTGTTTTCCAAATGTTGATCCAGGAAGCTGTTTGACAGACGATTCTTTCACATGACTTTGAGAGTAAAGGCCAACAAAGATGATTGTAGATATTATACACAAAGGGATATGCAGGACAGAGAGACATGCATATGGCTAGAATAAACGGAACCATGTTAATAATTGCAGAGATCCAGGATTACGTATTGACCCTACAACGGGTTGCTAAAAACAGATGATCTAACAATGTTCCTCAAGGCAGGCAGGATTAAGACAGCACATAACGTGTAGGGATCTTTTTAATCAGTTTCTTTAATTCCTACATGTCTGTTTCTGTCAAAATAACAGGTCTAGGTTTTAAATTAGTATGACAGATGATCCAACAATCATATAACCGCAACCCTACATGTCTTATTTCAATTTTAATGAACAACTATATCTAGTTCTGTGACAGGTATAGGAACTTTTTTCATTTGGATGGACACACAGAAACATACAGGCCAAAACCACCAGTTTAAGGTATTATAAGATAACAGATCACAGTATAACTCTATATTTAATTGAAGTTCTAACTCAAAGAGAAAAAAGTTTCATCTGCAAGAAAAGTTTGCAGCAGATAAACACACTTTCTTTATAGCAATGTTTCCAACTGCATGGCTGCCCTGGTTGCCAGATGAACCTTTTCTCCACACTAACTAATGTGATGTTGATAGTAAAGTTTTACGAACCAAGGAGGAAAAAAATGCCAGAGAAATGTAAAAATGTACATGGTGTGTCCATGTTCGTGTACATAGAGTTGGAAGTTTTGAGTCAAATCAAAATTTAAATATCTGCCGTGGCAGTATTTTCTGTCTTCATTACCCTCCCAGCATGCCTCAGACAGACAAAGTACTGTAAAAAATAGACAGATACTGTATAGAAAAACCAAGGTGGTGGGTCTTCTTAACCACTGACCCCTCAGCTGTCAGATGTCTGGTTACTACTTCTCCCATCTGTCACCATTATTTCATTAAGACAGAAACCCAAGAAAAAGCGACTGGGAAGGTCATTACCACAAAATATTGAGCACTAACTGCTCACACCTATGAAAACAAAGCGCATACCTTAATACGCTGTCAAGAGTCACAGGAAACCAGGGGTAGGAAAACGGAGATTAGGGTGTAACAGGAATCTAATCAAAAAATAAGAACTTTTATCTCACTGTAATTATTGACAGATGTAGGAGGAAGGAAACTTACATAACTTACAAATTACATAAACGTACCTGTAACCAAGACATTAGTTTAAATTATGTGCAGCATAATAAATGTTCTAAATAGCTGAATTGATAGTTAATTGTCCATATTTAAATAAATCACACACACATGAATCAAGGCAATCGTTTTTCACTCACAAGGTACCAACTTTGGTAGACTGAGCTCCTTCAAGTGGATTCTGGACTTCAAAGAATAAACTTGAGGCTGGAGATGTGCTCAAATCACGAACAGAAAACAATTCTGCTAACATTTGTGTCTTGATCATTCATAGTACTTAACTTACACTGACTGTAAACCTATTAAATAATTATCAACTGAAAGACAATGGACCAAAGCTTTATTGCACAACTCAGTAAAGGGTTAAGATTTAAATTGTATTTCCCCTCTTTTGATGTTTAATTTGAGTCATTTTGGCTTTCTGCAGCCACCTGGATTGAAATACGAGGTAATTTTCTAAAATTTCTGGCTGCATGCTCTTGTGGGTAGTCAAACTAACAGCACTTTGAGACTGTACTCAGGGCCAGCTTTCTTGAACTCAATGGAAATAGAAACATATACTGTAGCTGATGTCACAGACACTACAAACAGTCTGCATCAGACACAGACCTACTGCACATCAAGCCGCTTGTTAAATGTCAATATAACATAAAAACAGTATTTTAAAACCGAAGGCATACACTGTCTGAAATACGTACACCTTTGCACCTCATATGACATCCTGAAAGTCTTGATAAATGTCACCAACACAAATCCCTTTTTATTTATTGCACTTGGACGTTTCATCGACGGTGATATTGAATTTCTTTGTAACAATCCATGTATGAAACGCCTCAAGGCTGAAATATCCACCTTCTACCTGTCAAAATCCGTCATGGCACAAGGCAATTTATTGGGTGATTCGAGTGAGGGATCAGAGGTTTGACCTGGGTTCATCTGTTCAGCCAGGTTCATGGAAACAGCAGGTGCTCCTGATAGTTTTTTCTGCATTTGGTGTGGTTGTGTTCAGCGGTTGAATCACAGCATTTCTGGGCAGCAAAGCAGCGTTACCTAACGGCTCCTCAGAGAGGGACAGTAAATCCCTGAACAGAGAGAGACACCAGAAGCATTGGATGATCTTCTTGGCCAGCTTGCTGAAAGCCAATAAGGTGAATGAGCATGTATGAGAGTGTCTAGTATGTCAGTATAGTTTCAGTGTGTGCATTTTTATGTTGTGTGGATTCAAGTCTTTTGCATCCTGTCCTGCAATAACGCATGAAGAAAGCTCTGTATTTTTATGAAGTGTGTGAATGTTTCTTTACTTTCTCTGCAGAACAATTCTCCCTTCAAATAATAGCAAAAGCAGAAAGTCTATAAATTCGTCTTTCTGCAGACATCTGGTCTAACATTAAACCGCATCTTCACTTAAGGTTTCTGAATGTGTTCTTGCATATTTATTTGTGCTGCTCTATATTCATATGTGCAGTCCTGTCACTATGTGTGCAAGAAAAGTCAGTGACATTCACTGTTTTGCATACATGGTACATTGCCCAACATCACCACGGCCTGTGAATCAGGCTTTGATTTATAGATCTAACTACCAAATGGTTTATATACCACAAGGGATTTAGGACAAGGCACCACTCTCCAAGTGATGTTATGCAATGTCTTGGATTCAGTGGAAAATATTCTATATACACTTTTAGCTTTTTCTTAATTTTCACTTAGTTTAAAGCTGACATCATTCTCCAACATGCTGAGGGAAGGATATGAACTTTATGCCTGTGGAAATCATTAATATATATATATAAAAAACAAAAAATACAGTTGGCGTCACTTGGAAATGATAATCGGTTTTCTCTTTCTCCTGCTCTGCAAAAGTGATCTGTCTTGACAGGTCATTCAGTGTAATGTTGAGTCTTAAAATCTTATTTCTCCAAAAGCAAGTGAGGCGAAAGGCTAGCTAGAGGGCGGGTTGAACTGGTTCGTTTAAACAATTTTCAAGTGACGCATGCTTGGTAATTCTGGAACAAATTCACAATGTCATCACGTTTCTTGAAACATCACTGGCAGCCAGTGAGATAACTTCCCACATTTTCACCATTTTTAAAAGCAAAATAACGTTAAAGATGACTCTTGTTTTGTTGATTTATTTTTTTTTTCAGGGTAAAATGTATACGTCTTTAGAGAGTTAATGTTTTCTTTTGACTTATGTGATAATTTAATATCCTCCCCGGCCTCTTTATTTCCAAACTATTAGTAACTCATCTGTATCAAAGCCTGACAGCTATACAGACTTCTGTCCAACAATTTTTTTTCTCCTCTGTCACTAAAAGCCTTCCAACAAACACAAGACAAAGGACCTCACATAGGCCTCTTTTGTTCTGTTAT
>JASGAT010381997.1:0-14467 GCA_030220025.1 Chelon auratus
TTAGGCCTGAATGGGTTAATGCACTGATCAGATTACATTCACACACAAATGAGTCCGTGCAGAAAAATCCCACCCTTAAAACAAGCACTAATTTCATGTCCAAAGGTTTGTACTGACCTCATATATTTACTCTTACATTACAGCCCTATTACTGCAAACCCACATGCCATCATTCACTTTCACAGAAAAAAAAGTTTAAACTAAACGGGGCACTGAACAACACCTAGGTCTCATTACATTGACTAGAAACACTTCTGAACAAACTCTAATTCGACCTTGAAATGAACTTACTCACAGATATGCAATATTGGGTCATTTTCCTAAATATAACAAATATCAAAGTATAATATTTCTGTTTCATTTGTTTGATTGGATTCTCTTTGTCTACTTTCAGGATGTTTTGATGTATATTTATTTAATACCTCACTGGTTGTCGGTAGTGTTGCTGTGATATGTTAATTATCATCTTGTTTAATATTGGCTGCCATAATCTTAGCTGACTCATTACATGCATAATAATACACTGATCAGATTATCCTCCCACACAAAAGCAACATTTTTATTTATTTATTTTAAACAAACTAACTTCACTTTCAAAGGTTTGTAGCAGTGTCATATTTATTTATTTTTTAATTATAGCCCCTTTTTTGCAGTTTACGTCATACCCAAAACAAATCTGACTGCCAGGAGGTAACGGAGATGTTCTGTACGTGTGAAGATGTGTCTCACCGGTTGGTGAAGGTCGTCACCTCCGTGGGGTTGAGTTTGAGGCTCTGGCTGTACTTCTCTATGGCCTTCTTGTGCTCTCCTTTCTTCACCAGGGCGTTGCCTTCTTCTTTCAGCGCCTGGGCTTTCTTTAGGTCTTTATCGCTGGGAGCTGGTGAGAAACAAACAAGGTCAGACAGGTAGAAAAGAAAGGGATTTAAATCCGCCTCACTCCTTAAATTATGACGGTGCTGATGTGAAATCAAAGGCAGGTTTGAACATACAAATCTCTTGAGTAATAATCTCAAAATGAAATTTGCCAAAACAAATTTGGTCTACATAAACTTAACACAACCCGTTTTTATTCATTAAAGCACTATTTGCATGGTATTACTATTACTTGAGGATGAAATGTGATTTAAAAATGACACCCCTCCCTACGTCTGCTTACCCTGCGTGAATGCACGGCACAAAATACAAACTGTGTTTGCACGGGACTTGTTTAACCTAATTACAGAGGTCGTCTGTGACTAATCCCACGCGAATCTGCCATGTCCAAAATTCCGCTAGTAAAAATTACACCTCAAATTACCAACCATATTACTCCTGACACAGAGGTCCTGTGATAAAAACCAATCCAGTACAAATACGCAACTCTGTACTTTCATTTACTGCTTTTTCCCGCCTCTTTTAAATTATTGAGTCAAGATGTCACTGCACATGACGCATAATGTTACCTCTGACATGAACTGGCGGAAAGTAGCAGAGACATCATAACCAGCAATAGTCAGAAAATTTGAGTAAACAGAGTTTGCTTATCCTGTTCAACACATCTAAATCTGCTGCCACACATATCACCCATCTAATCATCCTTTACATTTTTGTTCTTCTCTACAACACTGCCTTCATAATTCTTAAATGAACAGATACATATAGGTAGATAGGTAATTTGTGGTGTCATTTTTACTTTCCAATTTACGGAAATGGACAATGTGCACCGGATTAAGATCACAAACGACGTCTGCAACTATTTCACATTACTACAGTTCACCAGGAAAAACTAGTGCTGTGCAAATAGGGCTTTTGAAATATATTATTTCTTTATGCACTAATAACATAAATGTGTATACCTGGTTTGCTTGTTTGTTTGCTGCCGTTCTGTTGAGGTGTAGGTTTCGGTTGTGTGGTTGTGTTGGTTGCAGTTGGCTGGGTAAGTTTCTCCCTCACAGACATAGGAACTGTGGGGATGGGAGGAAGCTTTCCTCTCCATGATGGACCATCGGCATCTGTGAGGGCCTTCGTCATCCTGAGAAATAGGTGACAGTGAAAAGGATGTTAACAGAGAAGAAACTAAAACATGTCACAGAGTGCTTACGTCCACCAGAAACTAGCTTTGATAGTGTTACTAATATGCAGATTGGCACTGAGTATATATTTAAGAATTTATTACTCTCCATCTCAAATAGAAAACCTGACTAAATAAGATGCAAAATGTCACAGCCTGATGATGATTTCCTAGTACTATTCGATTGTATTGTGTTGTACAAACACATGTTTCTATTATTTTGGCATTTTAGTCAGTGGGCTAGGCTAAATAACATGAACACTTTAGTGTTAAATTCAATACAGTTTAACAGCAACATAAGACACACATCATCCAAAATGATCATACATTTCAATTACCACCTTTCTGATGCTGTTTCAACATCAACTTTAGTGCAGGACTGTTACCTTAGAATACACTTGTTTTTACTCAGGTGTACCTTCTGAACTGGCAAGAGAGTGTTTAAAGAATATATACCGCCCAGCACTAAATTAAACTGAAACTTTTACCTGTTGGTGCCGTCATGAGCAGCTGCTATGTTGCAGTCAATCTGTAGAGCGGTTTTGTAGTCCACGTAAGCCTGTCTGTAACGCTCCAGAGCTTCGTAGGCAGCGGCGCGACGAAGCAGAGACTTCACATTGAATGGGAACAACTCTAAAGACCTGGGACAAAAAACAAAACAAGGCAAAATAAACATGTAGATTACATGTTTGACAATTTGTCAGGCAAACTATAAACACATTATATCGTGTAAGTAACTCTTGTGCCACCAAAGCAGCCCTGACCCATTGCGACATGGCCTCCACTAGACCTCTGAAGGTGTGCTGTGGTATCTGGCACCAACACGTTAGGAGCAGATCCTTCTTGCAAATTGTAAACTGGGGCCTCCATGGATAGGTCAGTGTGGGCACCCTAACTGGTCTAATATCTTTGTCTTCTAACATCAAGTTTGAGGACAAAATGCCATGATAACCAGATAATCGCTGTTATTCACTTTTATGCATTAAATGCAATATTTAAGAAACATATGAACATAAAAATACAAATAAAAACAGGTATGAACTGTAAAAGACTTCAAATGTAAATTAGCAATAAAACACTTACATGTTACAGTCTTTCACACACTCCGTACAGTTGCCATCCTTCAGGTAGCTGGCTGCACGGTTAGAGTACAAAATGCCCAAATCTTCTGGGTTCTTTTTACCTTAACAGGAAAAAGAAATCTTTAAAAGCAGCACAAACATCCTGAGCTGTCTGTTAGTTGACGCATAACTCTGTCAAAAAAATCTGTCAAAGAAAGCGACACCTACTCAGGTGGAAAAATTGACTGGAAATGATCTGACTCAAATCAGCAGGCAGTTATTACATTTGCACTGATCACACTTTTCAATACCCTTCACTGTAAGTGAGAGGCAGCTATAGCGGACTTCTGTAAAGTGGAATACTTTACAGGCAGATACCAATACATACTCTGTCCTGTGTACATAACCAGTTTCAGTCAAATAATACTTACTGGACTTCTCCAGCTCTTTGATTGCCTGGCTGTAAAAATTGGTGGCTTCTCCGTACTGGCCCGTCTTGAAACTTTCATTTCCAGCTTGTTTCAACTCCGTCCAGGACTTCGCCTTCTGTTTCTGAGGCATGTCTTCTTTTTAACTGTAACCTGAAAGACATACAAGACACAAACAAATTACAAATGAAAACTTTTTTTTTTTTTTTTTGCATTTTACTTCCTTATCTCTCCTCCCCCAAGCCTTTCCGTGTGTGTCTCTGCCCCACCAACCCTCCCAGTGTTCACTTACAGTTATCTATTCCTACCTAAATATCATGGATAACACTCCAACTTACTTATGACACCTTATAAATTTGGAGATTATCCTCATCTGTAATATAACAACTGTATTCACTGACATAGCTTTATGCCCTTTTTATTGACCTTTTAACAGTAACTTTGAACATCCCCTAATCATTTATAAAGTTAATACTTTGAATGCTGTCTCTAAAAATATATTTTTTAAACCATTATCAATCTTCTGTGCATCTGGCATCACCTGGTATCACGTTCTCTTGTTTGTGTCTTATTTATAACTTGTTTATACACTGTATAAATGCTTTATCCAGATGCTTGCATGAATCAGTTGAATCTAATCTAATTTATCAGCTATTCTTTCTATCCTCCCTACTTTTCGCTCTCTTTTTCGGTCACTACTTGGCCGGCCCTCAAAAAGGTGAAAATAGTATTTCTTTGCTGCTTGCTCTGGGGGTTTCAGACAGGGTCCTGGGCTATTTTAGCAAAAATGTAAAGGGTAATAAAAATAATAACATAAAAATCTGTACAAATACGTATCTTAACCAGAGCACAAGATTAGCCACACTAGATGCACTCACTATAAGCCCAAGCCAGTGGCAAAGCCTTTCTGAATTGGAGTTTATTTCAAATAACGTTACAGGGAATGTTGACAATGCTTGAAATCTATTTAGTCTTTATCTATATGTAGTAATAGCCACATGTTGTGGCCAGTTTATTAGGTACAGATGGCTACAGCATAGCTTGTTGCTGTTGAAATGTGCTGCATCAGAGTCCCCTATAATATGTTAAAAACTGTTTTAATTCTTGACATCCTGGAAAATAAAAATAAGAAACTATACAACAAACCCAAAGATATCAGTATAAATGGTAGTAAACATTGTACACCTACATAATTTACCGGTGGTGTCGCAATTTGTGTTTCAAACGCCCAAACCAATTATACGTTAGCTTAACAAATGTTGTTAGCTAACTGCTAATAGTTGCTTAGCTATCCGCAAATAGTTGCTAAGCTAACAGCTAACAGTTGCTCAGCTAGCTGCTAATAGTTGCATAGTTGTAGCTGCTAATGACAGTTTGTCGAAACAAAGTTTATTTTAAGTTGAGACACATTGTGGTTAAATAATCCAACTTGCATTTAGTTTAAAGTAACGTTCACTTCCTATATTGTACCGTTTACTAGCCGAGTTAGCTCACGAGCTTCGTTATGCTAACTGAAGTGAAGACTAGATGGTTGTTGACGATAACTAACCTAACAGGCTAGCTATTACTGCTATCTGTTAACCTAGCAATGCTTATGCTAGCAGGTGTTAGCACTTCTTACCGGCTACTTGGTCTGAGAGATGGATACACACGGCGAGGAAGTCCTCTTCACAACACAACAGACCTCCTTAACGTTTTGAACAACTACCGGCACCTGATAATATCTAAATCCGTGTTGAATGCTGTAAACATGGACATTACTCTGTTTACTTGTGTTGTCCCGTTCGTTCAAACCCACGTTGCTTTCCTGGGACGCTGCGGGGCTTTATGCGGAGGGGGAAGTAAAGAAGTCGCCGGCTGGCTCTAGTAACTTCTGCGTTTACAGCTGTACTGTATCGGTTTCCCTGAACGATGCGTTCAAGTTATTAGAAAGTGTCGGACTTACAAATATCGTAGCCCGCACTGACACATTTGCTAAGAGGCCACAATAAAATCATTGTTGCTAAAACGTATTTTGATTATTTTGACACATAAAGACAAATAAAGACTCACTTTATTATATTATTACTGATTCATTCTGTTTTTGACCAACTATAATATTACTTTACTTTCGAGATGTAAAGTAGTGTGTACCATATTTTCCGCAGCCAAAAAATGCCCCATTCGACAGAGTACACCAAATGTTTGGTTTCTATTTTGGATATTTGAAAGCAAATGGGGCTTAGGAGCAAATCTCGCTAAACTGCCGTTCTTTTTTTAAATACTGAATGTTCATATCTGTTTTTTTTTTATCTCATTTCTGTATACTTTAAAATCTGCTTTTATTTTGTATTATTTTATTATCATGTTGTATGTATGTGTTGCTGTTTTTTGTAAAGTGACCATGAGTGCTTTAAAAGGCACCTGTTAATAATTTTATTTTTGCACTCAAACTGTTTTCTCACTTTTTTTCTTTCGTTTGAAAGGTACTGCAAAAACCTCTAAAACAAATACCTTGAAAGTTAATGTTATTTGACTGATACCATAGTTGCATCATTGCTGGATTAAAAACGTATTAAAACACTGTTTTCGTGTGAAGCATCTTGTCTAGAATATAAAAATGGCCTGTTCCACAGTAGGTCTTATATTCTTTTACCAGCTGTTGAGACCAGAGAAGTCAAACTATCATATACAAGACCTAAAATTCTCAAGTCTTATTTCATTTCTTATGAATTCATTTTATTTGAATATGTTTAAACCTGAACCACCAGTTTAGTCGTGTCTGTATGCTGTTGTCAGCCCTTAAGAGTTAGAGATAAGGGAGTCTTACAAAAGGATTAGGATTTAGTTTATGCTGTTAAAGCCAAACATGTTAAAGAGATTGTAATTTAATTCTTCATGTCATGGATTGAACATACTAAAAGACCCCTGTTGTTCTTGAAGTCTCAAACTTCACCATGTGGGCCATTCCAACCATCCTAGGATCGATGGAGCCCTTCACGGCATTCCTCACTCCATCATGCAGCTGAAGCTCCTCATCACCCAAGAAAAGAAGTGTCTGAAGCAGTTCTTTTTCTTCTTCTTCTGGACTTTGCTGTTATCTGAAATACACTTCTCACTGGTGAAAAGCACAGGGTGCCAGTGGCGGACTTGCCAATTCTGGTGTTCTATGGCAAATGTCAATAAAGCTCCAAGGAGCCTGGTAATGAGCACAAGGCCTATGGAGGACGTGAGGTCCTCAGGCCAGCCTCATATTGCTGAGTGTCTGCTCAGAGACATTCACACCAGTGGCCTGCTGGAGCTCATTTTGTAGGGCTCTGGTAGTGCTCATCGTGTTTCTCTTTGCACAAAGGAGGAGATACTGGTCCTGCTGATGGGTAAAGGACCTTCTAGGGCCGTATCCAGCTCTCTTAGAGTAACTCCCTGTCTCCTGGAATCTCCTCCATGCTCTTAAAACTGTGTTGGGAGACACAGAAAACCAGAAAACAGCAAGTATTTATGTGCCATCCAGGAGGAGTTGGACTGTCTGTTCAACCTCTGTGGGGTCCAGTGGTGGGTGGTCAGGGCCAGCAAAGCCTTCTCTGCTGGCCTAAACTCAAAATCACTGACTTACATTTTAATATTTCCCCATTAATCTTAATAAATTATTCCCAATAGCCGATTCATTTTATGGCTTCTAGCAGTGTAACTTTGCATTAGAGCTTTTATCCAATCATATGTCAGCCATCATGTGTTGCCAGAGTCACCGAAATCTGCCTGGGCCTTCACAATTAAAACTGCAGGCCAGGCGGTTGAAGCTTGAAATACAATGTACTGATACGTTTCCTTTAGTCAATCACATTTCAAGTCTGTATTCTTAGGCCTTCTCTGTGGCCTATGGTAGCATCAGTGTCTTTACGTCCTCTGACTAGAGGGTCAGAGAGCCGTTCCATTTAACCCAAGCTAACAGTTCATGTTCATCTGTTGTGAGCTGCACAAGCAAATCGTCTTTTCTTTTTGAAGTTACAAAGGAGGAATGCTATTGATTTGGTTGGAGATCTTCTTAGAACGACATTTTCATGGCAATATTGTGAGGAATGACCACCCAATCCTGGAGCTAGCTAGCCTGACCCAGCCCGAGAAAACTTTCAGGACAGCGACAAAGAGCTCTACCCTTGGTTGACAGGCTCTGAGGGGGATCCTATTAATTGTTTGGAATAAGGCTGGAGGTCATTGAAGGCCTAGGAAAATGCACAGCCCACCACTGGTAGGGTCCAGGTATCAACTCATGCTATCAGTAGTGACACTGACCTCAACCAAATGCTAGTACTAGTAGTACTAGTACAAAACAGTCAGAAAAGATGAGGAGGGAAAAATGTCAGGGGCCTTAAATGTATGCGCACACAAAATGTATGGTCACATTTTATGTAATATTGGTTTATTCTATTGTGCAAATAGTATTTCTGTAAGAGAAATGTCCCAAAAAAATTAACCATAATGACAAATTATTGTCTCTTGGGAATACTACAAGTTTTGCCAGCAGGAGACAGTGTGGCGATTTGCTTCTCCCATGGACTCTTGTTATTTTCTCAGTCTGCTGAGTGAAGCTGCACTGAAAAAAAGCACTTGTCACCTGTCTCATTCTTTCTCCTGTTTCTACAGAAATCTTAGCTGCCTATGGGTTCTATAGTCTGGGACCTGTAACACATCCACCTGTAAAACTGTTCCCGTTTTGGGGGCCATCTTATAGTTGCCCCGGCCCTTAGATTGAAACAGACTGATCTTTTAAAATTACTACAGTAGTTTGTTTACAGCTTTACTTATAAAGACATGAATACTAATAATGCAATAATGCAAATAAATGCATTATAATTTAACAGTCCCGTACTAAGCCTGACTTCATCGAGGTTATGGTATTTAGTTTTGGAGGCTCAGACTTGTAGTACTGTTGAATTGTATGTAGTGGTTAGTACTACTACTACTACTACTACTACTACTACTATATACATTCATTCATTCATTCAGTCATTCATTCATGCATCTTCTGTACCCTCTTATTCCTGTTAAGGGTTGCGGGGATCTGTTGGAGGGTACACCCTGGACAGGTCGCCAGTCTATCGCAGGGCCCTACTATATACAGTACAATTCAAATCTTTGAACGTGTTCCTGTTGTTTTGACAACCCCGTTGTAGTCACTGGGCTAGGTTAAATAACAGAAATACTTTAGTGTTGAATCCAGTTTAACAGCATCAAAAACTACATCCTTCTAAATGATCATCCAGTTGAATTACCTTTGACTTTTCTGACACTGATTCAACATCAACTGAACATTACAACAGCCCAGAAGGAGGATTTAGTGCAGGACCCTAATATTAGAATGTGTTTATTTTCACTATACACTCACCGGCTGATGAATTTAACTGTGCCTTACTAGTAGATTCAGGAAATTTCCACGAATGGTGTAAATATGCCTGAACTGATTCAGCTCGTCTTACAGCCACAAGGAGGCACTTCAACACCAAATCAAAAGCTACATTTTTGCACTTGCGTCACTCCACTTACGAGCACTACGCAGAAGTCCCGGTATGAAATTCTTTGTAGGAGGCTGCATACTTGTCTGTCAGGCATTCCTCCACCTCCCCCATAAATAAGCAAATGTCGAGAATATGACACAGAGTAAAATCAGATGTGCGTTCTGCTTTATGTTCTGTCTGCACACCAGGTTCATCTGCATTCTTCTGTGTTATAATTTTGACATGAGAATCTGTGTACGTTTTGCCAGATTGACGTTTGACAAGTTGCCATTTATCTGCAACACTAGCATTGCATCGTTTGTCCGGTACATTCTGCATACATTTGGAAATCACTGGTGCTTGACAGTGCCGACAGTCAAATGGATAGTTGGTGTGGTCATTGTGACCAGTATTTAATTTAGTGAAGTATGTTTAATTTTACAGACCTGAATTACAGTCAGCTTGAGAATTTCTGGTCTTAGTTTCTGGCCGTTATTTGTTTTGAACAAGTAGCTAAACTCATAAGAACAGGGCTAGCTTTGTTCCTGCAGGTGTGTTGTTGCATTTCCTTGTGAGCCCTCACACTGGCCAAACTGTGATTTTAAAGTTCTCGGGAAACAGCTAGTGCAATTAGTTGTTTCTTTTTATTTAGAGATTATCATGTTAAAACAAGAAGCTAAGGCGCCCACCCATCTTCTGAATAACCCAGTCTATCTTCTGAATAACCCAGTCTTCAGTAATTGGTCAGTTCAAACGGCCTGAGTAGACATCGCCCACACCGTAATGCATTTGCTTTGCCTGTGCAACGTAGCTGGTGACGGAGAAATGCAAGCTTTTCACTGGACGTTAGTTCATTGGACGTTAGTCCAGTGCAGGAGAATGTCAACATTTTAAATTCATTCATTCATTCATTCATTCATTCATTCATCTTCTGTACCCGCTTATTCCTGTTAAGGGTTGCGGGGATCTGCTGGAGCCTATCACATCTAGCGAGAGGCGGGGTACACCCTGGGCAGTTCGCCAGCCCATCGCAGGGCCAACACAGAGAGACAGACAACCATTCACACTCACATTCACACCTACGGCCAATTAAGAATCACCAGTTAACCTAACCAGCATGTCTTTGGATGGTGGGAGGAAGCTGGAGTACCCGGAGAGAACCCACGTAGACACAGGGAGAACATGCAAACTCCACACAGAAAGGCCCAGTCAGCCCATGGATTCGAACCCGGGACCTTCTCGCTGTGAGGCATCAGTGCTAACCACCCCCCCACTGTGCCGCCCATTTTAAAATCATTTTCCAGTTAATGATAAACACTTAACTAGTTGTGAAAATAAATACAGACCAACTTTTTTTGTCACGGTTGGAACAAAAATATATTATATATTTTGTAGGTACCAACATATAGTGCAACACATTCAAACACACTTAAACATTGCATTTGATTCATAGGTATTTTAAAGGCACAAATGTTTTTCAGTTTAAAACAAATATTTGCCAACATACATAGAAAAACTTCATAAAAGTGGCCGCAGCAATAAATATGATGACAATGCAGCAAGAAAACCTGTTTAGTTCTGATTTAAGCTCACAGTACTTGGATGTTTAGCCAAAACCGTCTTTCTTCCAAGTTTCTCTTTCTACCAAGTTTATGCTCGTTATTTTGGAAATCACTGAATAAAGTCAAAAGAAAAAATGGAAACAGTTAAGAAATTATTCTAGGAATGTACTCAAAGAGAATAGGATATCTTACACTGAGAAAAGACTTGATCTCTAAAGACCATAAAGATTTCTTCATATACCATGTATAGTGTATACATTTGTGAAAAAGAAAATAAAGTTATGCATCAAATGTATTGTTTTGTCAGAATAATTTATATTCTGACATTGATAGTGCAGCTGGCCTTGATGTCTCTGAAGGAGGAGCAGTCGAAGTCGACCAGGAGTGTCCTCTCTCCGCTCTTGTATGGAATAAAGGGCAGCTGGATACGCATCCTGGTGTTTGGCTTCATATCCGGAAGACTGCAGGGTAACGCATAGTTTGGTTACAGTTTACCATTTACAGTCACAGTTTGGTTAAAGTTTGGTTTGTGCACAAAACGTTATCTCTCTCGATGGCACTGCCGCAGGGCGGATAAGCTCAGTTAAAAGAGGCGTTCGTGTTTCTCAATCCATTCTGAAAAATTGGATTTTATATTATGGATTGGGGAAACATTTCAGGATACCCAGCACTAATCAAAATCAGTAACACTGATGAACACCCAATAAATATACAGTATTTAACTGTTTTATTAATTACATCATAAACAACAAAAAGAATATATACAAAATTGTAACGAATAATTTTTCTGCACTCTAGTAACTTGTGACTGTTGTTGACATTTTTAAATAAATTAAAATTTAACAGATGACCTGCTCTGATGCACCTGCAGATGAATCATTTGTAAAAGTAATTATAACCAGCCTAACACCTTTCATTTATTCCACATTCCCATCTGGTTACATTAGAAGCATACACTCACCTGCATGTGAGCTCCTCATGGAAGAGGCCACTTCCAGAGAGAGTCAGGGAGCAGTTCTTCAGGGTCTCATTGATCGGGTTCATGAAAACCACCTCCACAATTGTCTCGTAGTATAGTTTGATCCAGTTGGAAACCTGGAACACACACACACGCACACTTTAACTGAAAACTGTTCTGCAGAAAAACAAGGAGCAAACACTTCAAAATAGATAGAGAAAATAAATCTTTTTGTCAGCAATGCTTCAAATGCAATATTTGCTCGCTGATTTTACCAATGAAGTAAGACAGTAACACAAGACAGTACATGACTTTCCCAACAGTTCAGCTCAGCTAATTTGCAAACATTAGCATGCTAACACACTAAACTAATACTGGAATGTTGGGGATTTTATAGCCATGCTAACACCTCTATTGTGAGTTCGCATGCAGACTTCAGCATGGTTTTACTACAGATTCACTGGCATGTTTGTAAATTATTGATATATGTGACTTTGAGGCTATGCAAAGGAGGTACTAGTATTCTACAGGTATTCTTTTAAGAAACCTAGGTGACAGAAAGACAGAGAAAGACATGCACTGACATTGATGGATATCGGGGGATTCAGCAGCACAACGTTCTTCACAGCCAGGTATGTGTTATTCGGCTTCTGTTTGTCTGTGACCATGACTGTAATCTTCATGCTGTCACATTCCACCATGTGTTTGTGGTAGGCCAAGAATGGCACCAGGATGGGGATTCTCAGCTCTGCGGAGACAGAAATATTTAGAGGTGAAGGCTACATGCAGATAATTTTGGTTTTATGTCTACATTTGAGCTACAGTGATGTTTCTGTCCAGATGAAGGGTCACCTTTTCCAGGCTGCAGCGTCTCCTCTTTCACCTTGGTCTGGATGGTTGCGGCTGGTGAGCCGTTGTACCTCATGGCCTGGATGCTGATGTTGATGGACAGCGGCCTGGCAGTGCGGCTCTCGCTGCGCAGCAGCAGCTTCAGCTCCGCATCCTTTGTGTTTATCAGCTTGGATGCCTGCAGAGCAACGAGACAAAAAATGGATCATTCAATTATTTCTAGTATGATTAAGTAATATCAATAACTGTATACTAGAAACCAAAGCTTGGGAAAGACAGTTTTGTAGCGGTGTAGCAATCAAAAACATTGTTTTTACAAGGGATATGTCCCAAAAATGACTCAGAGACAGCAATTTAAATATCCTCAAAGTAAAAATAATAGATGAAAGAGCTCTGAAAATACAGGAAAACATTATGGACTGTAGCCCCTGTGACGTACCTCCTCAATCCGCATGGACACTGGTGGCAGTGGAGGGACGATGACTGTATTTCCTGTCGTGTTGTTCGTTTCCTCGTTCACGTCCAGTCCTCCATTCTCGTCTCCCCCATTCAAGCTTCCATTTGCATCTTCATTGACTTCCTCCACATCACTGGTGTTGACTCTCGTCAGAGCATATTTAAACACAGCCCTCTCCTTCTCTGTTCCTGTAATGATGGTTGTTTAAACAAGCTGTTTAGTCAACCATACTGAGGCAAGTCACAAAAATAAGAATAAACCATTATCTCTGCTCTGTTAATAACCCTAGCCGTGTGAAGCGGTGATTGCTTAGCACAAAAGGTGAAGGGACTACATAGTGACAACAAGTTAAGTCAAATTAAATGACACCTATAGTTTGTGTGTCTCACCTTCTGGGTACTTGTAGCTGTCAGTGATGTTCAGCCTCTTGTTGGAGCCGACAGACTTGGTAGAGATGTTATGACCGACTCTCTTGGTGTCAGAGAAAATTTTCACCTTTGACTTGTCAGCTTTGACCTGAGAAGACACACACAACCAAAAGACAACAATTTATAGTTTTTTTGTTTTTTTTTTTCATTCTCATACTGTAGTAACCTTGGTGTTGATTCAGTTACAGGCTCGAGCTCCACTCACTCACCAGCCAGTCAATGCAGTCAGCGTTGACCTCAGCGAAGACAAACGGGACATCGTATTTGAGATGGGTTTCTCCGTTGAGGATGGCGGTGACCGGAGCTGGGCCGCAGCAGTACACACCTGCAGGAGGAGATGCAAAACAATTCATAAAAAACCCACACCAATAAAATGATAATTTCTACAGTAATCTCTTAAAGGACATCAGAAGTGAAATAAACTGTTACTGTTGTGTTTATTATAAGTAAATCTGTGCAGACAAAGGTCTGCGTGAACAGCTAGGACAAGAAGCAGATTATCAGGGAGGTGAGGAAAAGGATTATGGGGTCTTTTGTACCTTCACTCTTCTCCTGAGGTGTCGGATCCAAAACTTGCCAGCCGTCATATTTGCCATCTTGCGCCAGGTCTGGACGCCTCATCCAGCCCTCCACCCAAACGTGGTAGTTCCTTAAATGCAACACAACGGTCAGACTGAAACACTTTCTACATACTCTAATCCAGGCATATACACAGAGCGCGTGCAAACTAAATTCCTTCTGATCAGGCCTCTCCGTTCTGACTGAGGCGTTTCTATCCTCATTATTAATGGAATACTTGTGTCCATGTAAACGCAGCAGCTGAATGGTTTGTGTCTCACCAAATGCTGTCCGGGCTCTCCATCTCTCTGACTCCAAAGTCAGCGTGGTACACGTCGATGATCAGGTTCTTGTTGTTGTCGTGAGCTGACTGGTAGTTGGTGACCACACGGCAAGGGATTCCCAGCAGACGCATCACTGCAAGCAAACATGGGTTCTCATCAGTGTGCTGCTGCTTCTCATCAACCACTCAGATCAGCTATCGATTTATACTTTACGTCACGTATAGGAAAACAAAAATTCTGGTCCTGGTGTGTGAATCTTTGTTCAGCAGACTTCAACAGTATGTTTAATTTACCCAAAGTGAGAGGTGTTAAATTCAACTAAATGCAACTAACAGATTTAAACTACAATACCCAGAAATCC
>JASGAT010382003.1:0-22581 GCA_030220025.1 Chelon auratus
TTCTCCCTGTGTCTGCGTGGGTTCTCTCCAGGTTCTCCAGCTTCCTCCCACCGTCCAGAGACATGCTGGTTAGGTTCATTGGTGATTCTAATTTGGCCGTAGGTCTGGATGTGAGTGTGAATGGTTGTCCAGGGTGTACCCCGCCTCTCACCCCAATGACACCTGGGATAGGCTCCAGTCCCCCTGCGGCCCTCCAGAGGACAAGTAGTTACAGAAGATGAATGAATGAATGTATGTGTCCTACATGTCTGGTGTTGCTCCTGGTATACTGTTACTCATAATGTAGGTCAGTGGCTGAAATATTGTGAAATGATTTCTCCACACCCTGTCCTACCATTGTTCTCTTTTCAAATTTTACAATGCATCTGTCAGATTCTCTCTATTCTATCTATTGTGAGTGTTGACAGTTTGATCAAGGCAGCTACAATATTGCACTGATGTGATCTGGAGCGACAAGGTAGTGCTGGCAATAAGCATGTCACTGGTACGGAAGTGAAAATATTTCTTACATAGAAACACAAATAAGAGAAGCACACATGTTTTGGGATACTTGTACAGTACTGTTTAAAAGTATTTGCACCAGACAATTTTAGACATTTCTCCATGAAAATGACAATGAATTTTTTAGTTTTATATTCATCGGCAACTCATTCATTCATCTTCTATAAACTGCTTGTCCTGGAGCCAATCCCAGCTGGACAGGTCTCCAGTCTATCACATGGCTAACACAGAGACAGACAACCATTCACACGCCTACAGCCAATCTAGAATCACCACTTAACCCCACACAGACACAGGGAAAACATGCAAACTCCACACAGAAAGGTCCAGTCGAACCAAGGACCTTCTTGCTGTGAGGCATCAGTGCTAACCACCACACCAGTGTGCCGCCTCAGTGGCAACTAACTGACAATTTTCATTAAGTATTTATATATTATATTTTACATGAAATCTGAGACAACAGGTGGTCTGTACCCCTTTACCTAAAGCTTAAAATTATTCAATATAAATAACATTTCTTTTAAGTTTGTACATGAAAAATAAGTTTTAATAAATGATAAATGATCTCACAAATGAATTTCCTGTAAGCTTTTAGCTCTACTAATATTCACTGTGGAGTTTCAAATTCTAATACAGCGTAAATACAGTGTGTTTTTTGGTTTTTTTTTTAATAAGCTTTTCACATATTTTCCTGCAATTCGTTCAGGTGAGTTGACCTTGTATGGCAAGTTTAAAAGTAAGTAATGAGCAAGACATGAAAGCATAAAAGATCCCATATTTTGGCATAGCTACATAATGTATATAAATGTGTCATTTTGAATTATTTTCTGGGGTTTACATCTTTACGTTCACTGTGTAAAGATGTCTGACGTTTATGGCTCTATTGAACCACCAGAGGCCCCCTTTGCACAGCAGACCAACACCACATCACCATCAAGAGCACTCCTAACCTGAGTTTCATAAGTTTCCAACATATTGTTCTACAGATTCATTTTTTTTTTTTTTAATGACTTTGGACTGCAGTTTTATATATTCTGAGCATATTGTTTTATGCATTCGAATTTAGGTATTTACTATTACCTACAATATTTACTATTTAGATAAGATAGATAAGATGCACAGTTATGCACAGTACAATGAACGGTGAAATGTATTTTTGTACTTTCTGCCAGCAAAGAAAAAAGTAATACAGTAAAAAACAGTAATAATTACACACAAGGCAAAAAATATAAGTATAAATGTGTAACTGAGAGAAATAAAACAAAATAAAATAAAATATAAACTGTAGATTTGAAATGTAACCTTAAATGGGGGAGTGGTAGCTTGCATATACATGCAGATTATTAACAGCATTTTTAAAAAGCAGCTGTGTCAATAAAGTGCAGTGATGCAGTGGTACTTAAGTCCAGTTAAGGCTCAGAGCTGATCAGACGGATGGCATGGGGATAGAAACTCCACCTCTCAGTCTTTGTCAGCAGAAACAACGGCCTGATGGGAGTAGGAAGAAGAGAGAGTGTCCAGGGTGGCTGGGCTGTTTCAGGGTCGTCTTTCAAACTAGAGACAATGAAATGGGCAACTGCTAGTTTTTATTTTTTCTCACTTTCATCCATGGTTGGATTAAATTCTTAGGAAACTGAAATTAAACTTTCTTATTGGGCGTACTGACTCAGATTATATGTTTTATGATTTCCACTGGCACATAGAAACTAAACCTGCAGTCTAAAACCTGATTAGTCAGTTAGTCAGTTAAAGGAAATCAGTGAGGGAATATGTCCCCAGTGATTTATGTGGGTAAGCTGTAGGCCCACTTTCAGTTTTTGCTGTTTGGAAGACGCCTGGGAAAAGTGATTATGGCACTAGTGACTTCCAACTGTCAGGTCACACAATGAAGGCATGTTATTCCTACCCTGGCTTCTGTTGTCCCAGCATGAATAACCATGTCTCCGTTTTCTCTTTTTTTTGTCACTGTTAAGTAGGTCAGAGTGTGTGATTTAACCTGGTATGTCATTAACTCTCTTCCAACAGATTTTTTTTTCTTCCAATTTGTACGGTGGAGTCATGTACATGCATGTGTAACTGATGGGCTTCTGCGTTATGCGTTGGACAAAGATGCTGTGGCACACTGCTAGCTCCTGGAGGTGAATTTAAACAACAAGGCATGCCATCATGTAATTCAGCTTCACACCCCTGTACCACCCTTCCTGTACAAAAGGCGGGAGAAAAAACTGAGGAAGCCGCTCTGAACCTAAAGCGACACTTACACAGTGGCTTTTAAACAGTCTGACAGCCAGAAACACTTTGTTAGCACAACAGATTTTGTGATTTTGTGTAATTATAATAAAATGTTTATGTATGACTCTGTTACACATGATCTAGCTGCGTTATATTCTAGTGGATGAGTAGGACTGCTTGAATGTTTAAAAGAGATCAAGTTGGTCTTGGAATTCCTAGTAACAGAAGCTAGCTCTCTCATGGTTTTACTCATAGACTCAAATGAAATGTGTTTCATGCTATTATCTACACATGGTCATATGAAAAATCATATATCAACACAACACATCCTGTTAGAGCACTGAAGCTGTTTGAGAGTAGATCATTTACTTGATGAATATGGAAACTTTAAAAGAACATGAAAACCATGCCATGGACTCTCAGTGCACCTTGCATCATGTATCCTTTCTCTTGTGTTTGTGGGTCCTGATTTGGATTTTGAAACTGTCCCTACATATTGCTACACATGTACATACAATACATGCTGAAACAGCATTTCTGAATGACATTTGTCGGTGTTGTTTTAACTCATTTATATTTGGATTTTAAGTAAATGAGAAAACCTTTTTAATATATATATATATCAGTCACTACTTCCTGCCTTTCTCCTGCATGAATGACTGCAGGATGGTGGAAAAGGTTGACCTTGCTTATAACCAGCTAGTTCGCTATGTTTATATGTGTTCTTGTTATTTTGTCCATCCCTCTGTGTACCTCATCAATAGGCCACATTGTGTCCCGTTAAGTACCAAACCCTCCATCAACACATGGCAGTCAGAATTTATCGAGCGGCAGCCAATCAGCGCGCTGCTTTTAGGGCGAGCCTCCGCGGCTCTTGTCCAATTACGCTCGCGGAACGGGACCCGTGCCTCCCGAGTAGTGCAGCGATGCGGTCACGTGACGCCAGGAAAAGGAATGCCAACATGGACCCGTGGCAAGGACGGGATGTGAGAGTGCTACGACAATAACACGACGGAGGCAGAGGGAAAACACGAAAATACACAAAGCCGTCGACGGCGAAGCTCCTCGCTACCGAGCCCGCTCCCAGAGACACACGGTAGGTCGAGCCAAATGTCCGGGCTTCTCCTGCTGCAACTGAGGAGTATAAATAGAACAATTTTGACCCAGGCGAACTTGAGACTCGTGGATTCCTATGCAGGCGCAGTTGTACTGCCGAGCAGCCGTCGGCTCCTCCTTGTATAAATACAGCCACATCGCAGTTGGTCTCAGCTCGGTGATTGTTTGTTCGGGCTCAGTTCTCCGAGCCGTGTGCCTGCGGGCGCGTCGGTGCGGGCCGTGTTTACCCAGCGCCGTGCTCGCTGCTCCGAAGTGAAGAAGAGAAGAGGCCCTGCTGCAACATGTGCCCGACGCTCTGACAGCGGCAACAAACATCCTTTACATAAGTGCACACGGGGAGCATCTCACCACTGTTAGCGCGTCTGTGTGGACTCCAGCTTCAAATTTAGGGTGCGCGGACCGGTTAGGCGTCGCCAGATGCACGGCTGGAGGTCACCCAGCTGATTAAAGCGGAACTTTTTAGCTGCTACTTAAAATATAGACGAGGCTAAATCATTTCCCGTTATAGAAAATAGAATTACACACAGGATTCCAGCTGGTTAAACATGAAATAACACCTGGGGCTATTAGTTGGGCCTGTGCAGTAGATAGAGGTGGTCCTTTATTTGTATAAAGTGACTCTGTTAAAAAAAAAACAAAAAGCTCAACAGTATATAACAGGAGGGGAAAGAAAGCTTTACAAGATAAAACAGGAAGTGCTGATGCCTCATAACCCCTTTGTTAAAACCAAGCTTTAACACCAGAATTATTATTGTTATTTTGTACTATTGTCACATAATTACAAAAAAATATGTTTAATGACTGATATTTCTACCTATTGGTTCTCAAAGAGCTTTACAGTCACAGTGACACATCTACCCATTTGCTCAAACACATTCACACACCAGTGCCACGCACTGGGAGCAACTGGGGGTTCAGCGTCTTGCTCACCGCTATTCGGTTTTGTGTACAACCTGCTCTACCTACTGAGCCGCAGCAGCCCCTCAGCATGTTGTACTGGACTGTAAATGTGCACACTCGCTGCACAAAGGGCGGCAGGACTTCAGTGAGGTCTGCGATTAAGCCAAGCACTACCAAGTGTCCTTGAGCAAAACACTGAAACTGAACCTGAAATTGCTCCGTGTGCGTGTGTGACAAATGAGAATATAATGAAGTATAGGATGATCATGGGTCTGAGCAATGCCTTAGTATTACCATGTAGTTATCAATTGTCATGATTTCATGAACCAGTTGTGTGGTTGTTTCACAAACAGTCATCATAATCAGTAATTCTGTGCATATTTTAGATATTAATTAAGACCCATAGTTATCTATGCTCCCGTTGATGAGGTTCAATTGAGACTTTATCTGAAACAGCCCAAACCTAACTGTCCAGAGACCAGATAAAATGAAATGGCCTACCACAGCAGCATAGCCCCTATGCACAAACATCTCAAGAAAGAACACCCAGGGCTTTCTAACCTCAAAACAAGAAGACAGCAGCGGCAGTATGCGAACAAGTACAGTCAGTTTTGTCTGATTCTTAGAGGGCGGTCAGTGCCCGGGTGACGTCGCTACTGAGTTCTTTCTGATTAGATTTTGATTCACAAGGTCTCGATTGTATTCGATTTGATGTCAGCCACTGAGAGTTTTAGTTGTTAAACTATCTTTCAAACTAATGTTGTCATTGGTTCCAGAGATTTGTGGTATTTCCACTATAATTTCCCTGCAGTTTGACATCTTCCACATGTCTTTGCTTTTGTGCAGCGCTTCTCTGTCATCATACTTTCAAAATCCAGTCAGGGTTGTAGACTCTGTCATGTTATGGATCTCCCTCACACGTGGACTGATCTCACTGCGCAGTCTCAGGAGATTGGTTTTGTGTAACCAGTCTCTCGAGACTGCAGTAAGATTTCTAACAAGAAGATGCAGGAAATAGTGTGTATTTCAAAATATCGTATCGTAAAATAGTGATCGATTTAAATCAGAAGATCTTTGGTTCAGTGACCTTGAGAAAAACAATAAAGCTGAAATTGCTCTGTTTATGTGTGAAAGTGAAGCATATAATGCAACATAGGAATTCCCTTTCTATCCCTCTTCCCCATCACTTGAGGACATGGGGGATGTCCTGAGGAAAAGTGGAATGGCAGAAGTTGTGGTTATTATCTAGCGGTGAGTTAACCAAAGAATTGCTTAGAAATGATCCTGCTTATCAGGAAAAGAATCCACAATTAAATCAAGTAGCCCTAATTTTGTGTGTTTTTACCTACCTTTGTTATATTGAAATGTTAAAAATTAAAGTATTTGCATTGTAAGTGAATCTGACAGTAAAGAGAGGAAAATACCTACTAGAATTTCCCACACTCCATGAAATACACGCCTTGTTTGAGTCTGAAGGTCCAAGACGCAGCAGATGCATCACATAGAGCAGAATCCTGGCCTGACATTTGAGAAGCGGGGGAAGGTTTGGCAATTTGGTTAAAAATGACTGAGATTTAATGAATTATCAGAATTATGTTCATTTTATTTCATTATGGATTCGATTTTAAAACTTGTTACAGTCTGTAAATATTTTTTTTTACCTTTAATATATTTACTCATCTCGAGAACGTTACTGTCAACCGAGTCGGAACATTGTCCATGTGTAAGTGTAGTAGTTTAAAACTGATAATCAAACCATTGAAGTAAACAGACAGGACTGTTTACTGTAATGCCGTTTTTACTTTCTGATGCATATTAAAACCTAATCTCACTGCTGCCTTTGCAGGTTTCGGTGATACCTCTTTGGGCTAGAATTTCGTCAACATCCCCTCTACAGCATTGGCTTGGATCAATGGTGTCTCTCAGCAGCAGAACGCTGAGTTTGGAGAACGACCTGTTCAGGGACAGCGGCCTGTTCTCCCTCAGCCAGGGGGATGGAGCCTGCAGCAAGGGGGGCAGTTCAACCTCCTGTGACAGCCCTGATGCCGGGGAGCTGGGGACTATGCACTACTCCAGTCCTGGAGAGGAGGAGGACGAGGAGGAAGATGAAGACGAAGGGGCGCATCTGCATATTTTTCTAGGAGCAGCAGGAGAAGGGGAACTTGACAGTCAGGAACCAAAGCTGCCAGAATTCCCTTTCCAACCATCTTCCCCGTTCTCCCCGACCCTGGAGGATATAGAGGAGTTCCTGAGGGAAAAGATGCAGTTGGTCAAAGAGGGGCTGCTAGTTCCAAAAGAGGAGCCCTCCACTCTACCATGTAGCTCCACTGACACTCCATTCTCCACTGCGCCTCAGGTTGCTTCCTCAGAGACTATCAGTGATCCAGGGACTAGTGACTCTCATTGCACTTCCGGCCCAGGCACTCCTCAGAATGAGAAAAACAGCCCTGGCCCAGCTAACCCTTCCCCTTCTGCTCAAGTGAACCCCTCACCAGCCACCTTGACTCCACCAGTGCTCCTGGGTGCTCCGCTGGTTCTCCAGCTCCAGCCCCTACCTTTGGCCCAGCCTCAGACTCCAGCAGGCTCTCATCTTGAAGGCCAAAGTGGTATTTGGCTCACTCATCTGGTCATGGGGCTTCAGGGTTCTACGGGACAAAATCTCACCCTGCTAGCCCCCCAGATGCCCTCCACCCCCACCACCTTGTTATCACTAAACAGTGTAGATAACAAATTGGTTGACCAGAAGTACGTGAAGATCGCCCCTCTGCCGATCACCATGAGGACTCTAGAGATTACGGGTGTGACAGGGCTTGCTGGGCAGGGCAATTGTCTCTTAAAGACCGTGCCTCCTCGGGTCACCAGAGTGCCGCCAACAGAGAGGGTCCACAAGTGCTCCCACCCAGGCTGTGGGAAGATGTACACGAAAAGCAGCCATCTAAAAGCTCACTTCCGCCGGCATACGGGAGAGAAACCCTACACATGTAGCTGGCCTGAGTGTGGCTGGAGGTATGTAACGTACTATATAAGCTAATATAATCCCAGCAATACACAAGTTTTGGGAGATTTTTTTACTTGTCAACACAATCTGCCAGATCTGAGAAGACCAGTTAGAGTAGCAGCAGTTTCATTTTAAACGCCTGCCAACTGTAAAACATTATTAATAGTGGTTTATAACGCAAAGAAAACAGTCTGTAAAGATATCATAGAGGCATCCTTTTAACCTTTATCACAATGACTGTCATCTACCTGGAATGCAGCTGGTACATATTTGTTTGGTCAAGAGCTTCTTGGATAACATCACGTTGAGCGCTTTTGTTTTTTCTTCTTTATATTTTTTGACAGCGATCTAGGTTGAGGGGGCACACCAGCTTGCTGCTGTCCTTCTCCCCCAAAGCTTCATTAGCTACAGTTTTTCTTGTCCTGGTCCTCTCTTGCTACAAGAGCAGCACTGATTGAAGCTACACATATTGAAAAAAACATATTTCTTGGATAGCTTATCATACTGGTTGGACTGTTCAGCTTTGCCACATGTGCTTTTAGGTATTCTGTTTTATCTAATACATATGGTCCAGACTCTCTTTATGCCTCCAAAGGACCATTCTTTTGGATCTTCTTTGGGAGTTAAAGAATTAACACTGTCCTTTTTGTTTTAGCAGCCGATATTGACTAGCAGCTATGAACAGAGGTTTAACATCCAGTACCAAGCTGTATTCCTAATCACAACTTCTTGTTATAGAGATGATGAATAAGTTCAACTACTTTAGTTTGTAGTTTTTTGAAGTTATACAAAGATGTGCCAGTGGAGTCACAGAATAAAAAAATATGGAACTGGAAAGTCAGACCTGAAAATGTGCATGATATATCATCTTTAATTTCCGAAGTAGCTTGTGTGCTAATCTGGAAACCTTGGTATGGTTCATATTCTTTATACTACTTCTCTAACCACACCAATTTCCTCTTGTGTCCCCAGGTTCTCCCGATCCGACGAGCTCTCTCGTCACCGCCGCTCTCATTCGGGCATCAAGCCATATGAGTGCTCACTGTGTGAGAAGAAGTTTGCCCGCAGTGACCACCTGTCCAAACACACAAAGGTCCACCGTAGCTCCAGGCCCAGCAGGATCATCAGAGCCACAGTGTGACACCTTCAGCCGGCCTAAACCCTGCCCTGCACCCACACACCTTCCCATGCCTCTCCAGCCTGGCTTTGTCTTGGACGGCGGGCATGAGGGTCCATGTGTCCCTCAGGACTTTTGGTGCTTTCTGAGCAGCTGAGCTGGCTGCTGTGTAATGTCCTTCATTTCTCTTCCACTCCGCTATTTACCTTTCAGTGTTCCTTCTGAGCAGCTCATCTTCTACTGAGCTAATGGCCACCTCAGGAAAAACTCCTCTGAAAGTGGCTGGCTTTCACACATACACATACACAAATACGACAAAATGCACAACATGAGTCAGTTACAGAGCCCATCTTGTAACTTTTGCTTGCATCAGTTATTGCAAGTACGAGTTAACCAGTAGATACAGTGCATACAGAGTGTTATTTGTATTTTACTTGGACTTAATTTTAGTTTTTATACATTTTGTTATGTTGGAGCCTCATTCCACAATTGTTTAAACTATTTTTTCCCTCAGAGCCCCATAACATGACAAAAAACAGAATATTGGACATTTGTGCAAATGTATTTAGAAGGAAAGACGTAAATATCCAGTTAACAATAACCTTAGCTTTGACACCTGGAATATTCATTTTCAGGTGCTTCCCATTTTTGCTTGATTATCTTTAAACTGTTTCTATGTCTCAGTGGTGGACATCTGTGGTCGATTCAGTTGCTCAGACATAATTAAGAATGACACACAATGGTATATGTATATACACCGATCAGCCACAAAATTATGACCGCCTTCCTAGTACTGTATAGGTCTCCCTTGTACCTCCAAAACAGATGTGACTCATCAGAGAATGGACATGGGCCTTCTGAGGGTGTCCTGTGGTGTCTGGTAACAGAATGTTGTTAGTGGGGGCCCTTGAGGGGAGGGGCCTCTGTGGATCATCCCACATATACTTGTGAATTTGGAGGCCAAGTCAACACCTTGTGCTGTTCTTCATGTTTTTTGAGTTGTTACTAAACCATTTTTGTGTGTGTGTCAGAGTCAGGCTTGTGACTTCTGTGAGTTCAGAAGTTTGGATAAACTGACTGCAAAGAGAGACAGGAGAGTGTCGAGGCAAAGAAGTAAGGCTACAAAAAAAATCATTTGCATTCTCAAGAGCACAGTGGCCTACATAAGAGACACAATCACCTGCCCAATAGCATGGCATTGTTCTTGAGTGGCAGGGATAGGGGCACCGGTCAGGCTTGAGGGAAACCTGAACAGTGCAGAGTACGATAGTATCACTTCCTCAATGAACACCTGTTTTAGATCACTCAGGTGAAGGTTCACCTTCCAACAGGACGGTGAGCCTAAGCACACAGCCTAGAGGACTCTGCTGTGACTGAGAGGCAAGTCCGTGAATGCCCTTTAGGGACAATGTCTAATGACGGTCCTCATCTTGCTTGACATAGCTTGGAAACATTTGTAGAGAATGGCAGAAAATTCCAAAGTTCAGTTCTGCAACTTTTGTTTTTGTCGTATCATACAAGAAGAGTGAAGGCTGTAATCGCTGCCAAATAGCTGCTGCTTCAATTAGTACAGAGGAAACGGTCTGGCTATATAATCTATAAAAACTAAAAAATCTGTTGTTACTCTGTTAATGTTGAGTGTGGATTGATGGGGAAAATTAATATGGTCTTTTTCTAATGAGACTGCAAGATAACAATGCAAAAAAATGAATGGTGTTGAATAACTTCTGAATGCACGGTATGTAAACATTTTACCTTTGCAGCTGTCTCTTCCTCAAAGCCAAAATTCAGGGTTCACATACACATGAAGCTTCCGAACAGCGTCCGTGTTTATGTCATGTGTTCTTATCACAAGGCTTGGATGGACACAACTCACGCGGTGGAGTGTGGCAGCCATTTCTGTATGATGAAGTCTCCTTAAATATCTGATTTTCAGAGTTAGAGCCAACTCTGAAGGAAGGACGTGACTGTTCATATCAGAGACGTTAATTAGTCATACCAAGCTTGGTGGTTCTATTCACAGTTTGGCCTGAGAAAAACTCTTGACTCAGTGTTTTATGCTTCCCAACCCTAGCCTTTATTGCATTCATTCAATCATGATGTTTGGACCCCTATGCCTTGTCTTCTGTCCTAATGTCTTTATCGATGCCTTTGTCCATATCCCCAAACCTCTTGTGATCCTACTGTCATCATATGACTGCTTTTATTAACTGTGATTCTGAAAAAGGGGGTTGCCAAACCAGAAATCCCTGTTCTGCCCAGTAAGAGAATGGAAACTACACCCTTGGTGTAGTGGTGGTTTATAAGCCTCTTGTTCTCTAAATATCATTGTGGCCTAGAAAACTACTCGGCCTATACATGACACTTTGGTTCAATGGTGCAACAGTGATGTGAAATACTGCTCTTTCCTTTTTACAGTAGCAGTTACTGTAAACATGTTTCTGTTGGTTATTGCAGCAAGAAAAGCTAATAGTTTAAATAGCTGGAAAGGCAGCTAACATCTATTCAATCATCTGTATTAGCATATTCATTATGATGTGTATGGAATTTAAAGGACAAAGATAATGTGTACAGCTTGTAGCCTTTATATAGATGTTTTTTTTTAATCAAAGATAATTTTTCAATCAGTGCATTAAGCTATTCAGTCGTGTTTCTGGAGAGGTTTTTGGTCTGTTATGAGTTTTGATTGTAGCGTGATCAATCTGTGGAATGTCAGACTGATTATAGTCTGGGATTTGGAGTCCCACTCTGCCCATTTACAAACCATTTAGCATTAAAGTGAGTCTGCTGGTATCAAGTGCACTTGTGTTAGTGGAAAGTGAGAAACAGTCATCGTGCTCTTAATGGCAGTTCCATAAAATGTATTGGAACTGTAAAATGCAAAAAGAAGAAATAGGGACATTTTCTAAGGTTAAACTGCACCATGCAGCGCAGTCGCTATTTGTTCTTTAATCTCAAAACTTCGGTGCTCTATAACCTACCAGTGCTTAACGTGAAGAGACTGTGTAACTCAAAGCATAAAACTTCACATAACTGGATTGTCTCTGTTGAACCAGCAGGCACTTACTACCGCAAACCGTAAGATACTGGCAATCTTAACTTTAGCTCAAGCAACATTGGTGCTTTTGAATAAGCTCAAAACGTAGAGTACTTCTGCATGTAGCAGCGCACAGCCATTTACACAGCAATCATCCTCATATCCTAGCATTTTGAATACACTAGATTCATTCTTTAAAAATAATCATGCTCTGTAGCGTAGAGACCCGTTCAAAGCAGACAGACGGGCAGACGTTTATCTGTCTGAACCACTGCTGTCTTTGTGTCTGAGCCTCCCCAGGCTGCTTCTACTGACCTAGATCCAGACCTGTATTCCCTAATCATCATCAAATTCTCTCTCTCTTTCTCTCTCATTCATGCCTGTGTATCTGGTTGAGCACAGTCAGTACTTGTTTTTGTTTGTTTGTTTTTTTAAATACCAGAAATGCTATTTTCCTATTTGCAAAAAATAAAGAAATTAAAAATTGAATGTTTTGCTTTTTGCTTGTTACACAAGGTATGTCTGCTGAAAAGAACAGTGATGTGGTCATGGAAATGAGCAGATTTAAATTGATATTTGAACAAGCGGTTACAGAAGATGAATGAATGAATGAAATTAATATTTGGGCTTATACATGTATGTGATAAAGGGTACAATTACAGAAATATTGTAAATATTTTTTAACCCAACCCAAATGATAATAAGAGAAGAGAAGAGAAGAAATAGAAATAGGAGAAAATATACACTATATTCACAGGAAGGATAATGGTACATGTATTATGCTTTATCAGTTTTTGCCCACTTGGAAACATACAGTAACTCTGACACAAGCTAGCCATTGCTAGCCTGGAGCCAAGACCGACTTTCCCCGCCGCTAAAGGACCATCACCGCTGGGAACTGATTATGGTCCAGCAAAGATCTGCATGTTACAAATGATCACACAACTAATGACATTCTAAAATATGCAGCGATAACATACCCATGTTTTTACTGTTTCCATCATGACCAGCAGAAGATGAGAATCATCAGCAGTTATTTGTGGTTGTGACTGCATTACAGTTCCTACATGGTGGTTTTCACTTAGTTTTAGCTCTTAATTGGTCTCCACCAACTTCTGAGAGAAATATCTGAATGCTAAATGCAGGTAGCAGACAGACCAAAACCCGGCTCTACGAAGGGCCAGTTGTAGCCTGGAGAGTGTATGTGATGGGAAGTTAAAGTGATTATACTCTGGTAAAGATCTGCCGGACCAATCAAATCTTTTTGGTGGGCTTCATGCACAGAAGAGTAGCAATAGTCATATATGTCCTCTGATCACTGTGGAGTTGAATTTGTTTAAAACAAAGTGGCCCTGGTTGGCACACTGCCATATGATGATATTAAACAAACACAGAGCAACACAGGAGCCCAATAGCCATGCTCCGTGTGTAACCCAGTTTTCCAATTTTTGCATATAGTAGCTGCCTCTTGCTCCTTGGAAGTGTTTCAGTAACTGAGTAATTGTCACATGAACCTACCATCCTCTTGCAAATTACACATATTTATTTGACAATGTTAGTATTAAATAGAAATTAATGATATTGCTAGTCATTATGAGATTTAAAAAATATAATAAATCTATAAAATAATATTCAGTACATTACAGCAACAACAACATTGAATACTGATTATATTATATTAACTGGACTGATCAAAGAACACTGAGGCAGTCTACAAGAAGGGCCAGAGTCGACTCTACTTTTTGAGGAGACTGAGGTTCTTCAACATCTGTCGGACAATGTTGAGGATGTTCTATGAGTCTGTGGTGGCCAGGCTGCGAGTGGCAGACGCAAACAGACTCAACAAACTGATCCGCAAGGCCAGTGATGTTGTCGGGGTGGAGCTGGACTCTTTGAACACAGTATCTGAGAGGAGGATGCTGCCAAGAGTGGAGACCATCCTGGACAACTCATCTCACCCACTCCACAACACACTGGCCAGTCTAAGGAGTACCTTCAGTAACAGACTCATTCTACCCAAATGCACCACAGAACGCCACAGGAGGTCATTCCTGCCTGTGGCCATCAAACTTAATAACTCCTCCCGGTGAGTGTTAGTCACTCTTATCACTCTCAACACTTCAGACGCTGTTAATTTATTTGCAACCTCTTACCTCTGTATATTGTGAATACTTGTGCAATATTGTTTCTTTTACTTTAAATGCATCTTACTTTATTTTTATATATTTTTGTATTAATTTTATTCTGTTGTATTTGCTCTGTCACTTGTCACTTTAGGGGAGCAACAGCAACAAAACAATTTCAATTTCCTTGAAGGATTAATAAAGTATTCTGATTCTGATATAGTATATATTTATATTATACAGTAACATATGCACGTATAAATGTAACGTATAGAGCAACATAATTTTCTTTCTGTGAATTTCCAAATATTGCCAAGCTTTGGTATGGTGTAACAGGAACGTTGCCAACCTGCTTTTCTTTCATTGTTTCTCTTTTGACCTGCTCTCTCCTAATACCACAGATTGTCTCACTGAAAGGACACAGATCAGAATTTCGTGCAGTGCTGAAAGACAGCGGGGATTACAGCACAGAGTGGGTGGCAGGATAACCAGATCAAGGCCATGGTTAACAAAAATGCTGCATAGATTTAAATCCTGTAATTGCTTTCAAGTTCTGGTTGGACCTACAGCAGCAGGCCAGGGTATCTCTTAATTCAGCAATCTAGGAAGCAACAAGGAAGCTGCAGCTCTGTCTGTACGTGTATCATGTTGGAATGTCTGGCTCTTGGTACTTTCCAGTTGTGTCTGGCAAGGAGAGAGCTGTCAGAGGAAGCTGGGACCAGCTTCAAAGCAAAAAATGCGAGCTGCTTCCTCTTCTGCCCTTGGTCTTTCACTCTGTCTATTATCTGTCGTGGTGCAGTCAAAAAAAGCAGCTCTTTTGATTCCTGTTTTTCTGATTTGATTTATAAGCATTTCATTGTGTGCTTGAGAAGAAAGTGGGGCTGCACAGGAGAGAAGAGTGCAGGGAGTTTCCTCTTAGAAATGAAATGCTGCCACAGGCTGTAATGTAACAGGAGCACTTGACAACAGTCGTGGCCAGAGGTTACTATAGGACAGAACACTGTACAGTCTTTTAAAGAGGAACAGCACCACCTTTAAAAAGCTATGTAGTAGTGTATTACTATGTAAATGTGACAACATTTAAAGCTGAAGACAAGAGACAAGTTATTCATCTGGTTCACTAGCTTAAATGTATTACTTGACAATTAAAAAGAAATTTTTGTTGAAGGGGTTCTTCTTTTATCCATTCTTAGCCTTTTTCTTTTGTCACCCTGGCCTGGCTGGAAACTAAACTGAATCATAAAGACATCTTGAGAAAAGTTCTTTTTTTAATATTAACAGTATATTTCTATTTTTAATATTAACAGTGCATCATATGCCTCTGTGTATATAAAAATAAATGGTTTTCAGTAGAATTCTGGGTGGGTGGAGGTCAGTTAAAAATAGCTTTTTACTTAACAGTGAAACAAGTTATCACCTGACTGTAGTTCCCTGGAACGTAAGTATCTTTAAGCTTACTGTTTTGGCTGTGTTGTTAACTCTAACAACAAAACACAAAGTTTGCATCTAGTTGGTGAGCATAGGTGACATTTAGCAGCTAAATGTCCAGGTTTTTCTCAGTAGCTGTTAGAGACCAAACCCCTACATAAGGTGTTGAGAGGCCAGACAGATG
Source organism: Chelon auratus (assembly GCA_030220025.1). NCBI lineage: Eukaryota > Metazoa > Chordata > Actinopteri > Mugiliformes > Mugilidae > Chelon > Chelon auratus. The sequence goes on from JASGAT010382003.1 coordinate 15,637, forward strand.
ACTCTAAATAAATATTAATGTTGCTATGTACTGGCTGGATGTGTGAATAAGAAATGAATATTTGTTTATACATTTGCCATAAACAACTTTGCAAGGTTGGCTGGTTAAATGTCATCAGTCTAGTGTCTATGGCTTATTCCTCTTCTTCCTCAACTGGAAAAAATTTCTATTCAACTGTTAGATTTTCTATAAAACTGCTGGATTTTTTTCTTCTTTAGCTTTACATGAAATTAAAAGGACATGAAAGACTGAGCCAGACACACAGATCTTGTGTGCTAGCTTCCACGATAAACACATAAATGCAACCCGAAGATAATGATGAGAGGAATCATTATAGAGCACATTTTTCCTTCAGCTGTGAGCAGTCACTCAACTAACAAGTCAGTCTAGTATCACCACTCTATAAATACTCTAAAACAAACATTAGAGCTATTCAGGCTTAATGCTTTGTTGGCAGGATGGCAGAATCCTATTAGGACATGTACTGTGCTCTGAATGGCTGCAATTAACTGTAGCCTAAAGTATTTGGAGCTACTTGTTGCTTATTGGTTTCTTTTTTGTTATAAAGGGATATACTGATCAGCTTTTCTAGCAGCTGCAGACACTAAGTCACACTTAAATGCTTCTCAGTTTAAATGTGCTTACTAAGCTTGGTATTTTATATTTTGTATCTACATATACTTAACAATTATCCAAATTGGTTTGTTAATTAACCCATGTCATTAAAAATGTTGTTTAATTTAAACTTAGCAATATGTTTACTCTGTGATCACACCAGATAACAACCAATGAACATGTGCAATGAGTTAGGCTAAGGCCCAGTTCCATTTCCTCTGCTGGCTCGATCACTTACACCTCCCTTGGCACCACCCTTTTGTTGAGCTGGCTGCCGTGTAAGGTAGGGTGTCCCGTATCTTTTGAAGATCAAGGTGTATTAATCATTTAGGTCTTTAAATTGCCCTCTATATCTTTGCAAAGAAATATGCAAATAACTACAAATATGTTCTTTAATGTAGATACAAATATATATGTACATCAATTATTCTAACAAGTATTCCAGTAANAAAAAAAAAAAAAAAAACGGCAACTCCACAATGTCAGTAGACCAATGATTGACAGTAAAGTTATGTCAGAGTCTTGTGTACCTTGGAAACCTGGAGAAGTTGATCTGTCTGGTTTCCCCTCCGCTGGGAACTCATTACCAAAGGCAAGTTTGCCTACAGTTTTGACTACATGGAAATACCCAATATAAATATTTTTTTTTTTTTCAGATTTGGTAGATAATGGTAGCACACAACATGCTTTAAACAAGAATGTATTGATTGTAATGCTCTAATTAATTGTCACTGTTATAACACTACAAGAAAAAACAAATGATGATGAGGAAATATGCTGTGGGACTAAGTGATCTGACCTGTTGTATTTGTTTGCCACTGTGCTGTGTAAATATCTTGCTAATTCTCTTAACCATGATGTGAAGTCTCTCAGTCATCCAGGTCATGGTATGTCTAAAACAAAGTTAAAGCAACTGCAACTGGACTTCAGTTCTGGACTGAGGAAGGAACTTGGATTAGTTGTGAAATGTTAAAATAAAATTCAGACAACACCAGTGGTCTTTGTTTTAGATGTGTGTATGAGTGATATTGATTTCCATGGTAAAATATTTCAATGTTTCAATCCCTACCCGTTGTAGCTGTGTTCTGAAATACCACTATTTAGGTGAGGAAACTGCACAAACTACAGGTTTTGCTAAAGGGAGAATGGGCTTGAGTGATGTGCTGCCCCTTGGTGGTTAATCTGAAAACACACAGTCTACTGTCTCTAGATCTCTACAAATGTTATTATATTATGTTGGTAATGACTATATGATTTGGAAATTATCACAATGAGTTTTATCACACTATATTATTTCGAATGTGTCTGTAATTGTTAGGACAAGGACTATAATATAGAATATCCTATTCCTGTTTACAAGGAAAGTATGGAAGACTGTTTCCAAAGTTTGTAGAATGTGACATGGCTTTTTTTTTTAATTTTATTTTTTACATTTTTATTAAGTAGGCTTAATGTGTTCAATAACACTCAGTCAGAATAAAAAAAAATCTCCACCGCACAGACATAAACCACAGACACAGGCAGTCTCTGACTGAAAGTACAGACTGTATGTGTGTACTGTATACGGCCTATGAATGAGAATATCATGGTGACATACTGAGGCCACCTAGTTTGTTCCTGATAGCCAAGCCAAGCTATTTAAAGACTGATAGCATCTTTTTTAGGAATCAATTTACTGATTATGATTGTGGAGTATACATTTGGCAGCATTACAAAAGCGTCCTCTAATTAGTGAGGTTAGTTTAGTTTAGAGCTCCCAACTAGTGATTTTTGGTTGCAGTGAAAAGCTAAATGTAATAAAGTAGCAGCAATAAAATAAAATAAAATAAAATTTAAAAATGTCCATCCCTGCAGACCTGCTGCCCATTTTATCAGAAAATTTGGCTTCACTTGAGTAGGTATTAGAGAAGGAATGAACTGCACGTAGGCCTGGGATTCTTCTGACTACTGTCAGATCTGGTAAACAAACTTTATTAAAAATATTATATGTACTTTTACGTATAAATAGCAGCATGAGTTCCTGGCAACTACTGCAGTATTAAAACATTCTCCCATTTTTATTTATTTTATTTTTTTTTTGAGATACCAAAACCTATAAAAGTTCTGCAATGATTTCCTATTCAAATTCGAATTGTATCTACACAGCACAGGCTTTCAACACACTGTGAACTGTAAAGCCTGCATTGGATAAATGAACAGTGGAGCACGTTACATGTATCCCACTGCTATTTGAATTTAGTAGACTTTCTTAACCGTGAGCAGCAATAAAATAATAAACACAACGAGAAAGGAAGTGATCTCAGCGTGAGTTTAATGACACATTTATGTGCTTTTCGAGGCGTGGGAATATTGGTAAGCGCAAACATAATCAGGGACAGACGAATGAAGCAGCGAGATCGCGTAAACTGCACAATCTTTAGGCATTTGTATGTATGGCAAACAATCGTTATGATCATAGCCCTGAAGCGTCAAAGTAAAGTGTTTTTACTCACCGTATCTTCACAGGCCAAATTATTTGCAGCACAAGAAGCTACCAAAACAGAAAATGACACAAACGCTGCTGGAGGAGGACAGTTCTAAATCTGGAAGTGTACGAGGATCAGTGAATGCAACATTATTTCCTGTTCAAAGGATATATCGTCAGTGGAAGCGAAATACAGTTTAATGTATTTTATGTTCAGGTATTTGCTTGACGCTCAGTTTGACACTTGTTCTCCGAGCTATGGCCGCATAGGAAGCTTTTCGGAAATGTTTTGGGAACATTTCGCCGCGGCTCGACGACTCGGAAATCCAGCGGGCTCAGCGAGCGAGGTAATATTTGCAGGCAGGCTACCGCGAAGCTAGCTAACAGCTAACTTCAGTTAGCAAACTAACGCCAGTGCCCTGATTTGTTTGTCTCCTTCGGTGTTTGAATACATGCTAAATACGTCTTTAAGCTTCGGTGGTGTACTTTGGTAGTTCAGCTAGCCGGGGAAGAACTGTAATCCACACCGACCGTAACGAAACTAACCTAACGCTGTGCATCAACAAGTGGTCTTTTATTTTGCACTGTGTGGGTGCTGACGGTCTGACAGCAGAAACCAGTCGCTCCAGTCAGAGCGTTTATTGCGCATGAATAACCATTTTCATACGACGGATTGAAACAAGCTGCTGTTATCTCCGCAGATAATGCGTGCTGCTAATGTCAAGCGTTATATAACGTTCATTGGTAATCTTTTTCTCTGGCAGCAGTTTTGACACTGTCCTATTTTTGCCCCGATACCACCGCTTTAAACATGACTGTTTGGGACAGATTGTGTGAGTGTGTGTGTGTGGGTTGGGGTGTCTCCATCCCAGCAGGTCTGGATGAGTCAGGGCAGATTTATTCGTCCACATAAGAAGCTTAGACACACACACACATACGTTGACAGATTCTGACAGCCAGAGCTCTAGTCATATTCAGTCTGTAACACTGAGTGGACAAAATAGCAGGAATACCACTTGAAAAGCTCCAACACACAGCAGTCATATTAGGACGAATGTCACAGCAGCATGTGTCAGTGTGGTGGTAACTTCTAGTGTGGCTCTTCATGCCAGCTTGGGTAGCTGGGGTGTGAATTGCAGGCAAAATCTAAAACCAAAACATCAGAAAATAGAGGTCCTTCCCTAGCAGAAGAATCTAACTTGTTGGTTCAACTCCATCTCACACTTGCATTGCACGTGAGCAGATTACTGGGAGTGGACTCTAAGCACGATCTAATAATAGGGTTTTCAGTGAAACAATGATTGCATACCACAGAGGGTTTTTTTTTTTGTTTTTTTTTGTCAGGATGACAAGTGGAGCCGCAAATCCTTTTCGATGTTGGTAATGAAGTGTGTTTAATAGCTGCATCAAACACGAGACACTGCATCGGAACATCTGCTATACGGGACATTGCCCTTCTTAGATGAACACGAGTGACGGTCAGTGTCTTTGGCCATAGCAAGTAATCTCCAAGCTGCAGTATGTGTGCTATGCTTTTGCACACAGTTGTGGAGAGTAGCTCTTCTAAATGGCCCGTAAGCGTTTGCAGTTGCTTAAACATCATTTTAAGTTGTCTGTGAATGTTTATCGGGTTAACTTACAGTATTTCCTTTAATGGAACAATGAAACATATGAGATTTAATTCATGGGAATAAAAGCACAGGCTTCTGGTTCCTGTCCATTGTGTTGAGCATCATAAAATGTTAATACTTAAAGGTAGAATTGAATGTCCGGTACTTCTTAGTCTGGTTTGTGTATTCTTTAGCTGGATGTATCTTGTTTTTATATTAGTGTCTTGTTAATTTTATACAATGGTTTGTTCAGTTGTTATTTTAGTTCTCGTAGCATCTTTAAACCTGCTACGCTTTATCACTTAGTTGAGTGAGAAAATTCGGCAGCAACTATTTTAAATGATTTAAATGATGCGGGGGTTTTAACAACAGCAACAAAAAAAGATTACTGTTTTACATTAAAGTAAATTATGTAGCTGTACTTTGAGAGAGCACATCCATGTGAAGACTTTACTTTTGGATGCAATTACACTATTACTGTACATTACACTATTACACTATTACACTATTTTTGACTTAAAATAAATGATATTACTTATCGACAGATTAACAGAATTGCCAAATGCATTCCTTTGCCAGTTTAAGGGTGCACTAATCAAAACTAACAATTGTTTTCATGATCAACCTACATTCACTTGAAAATAAATGCATTCTAATATAACAGTCCTGCACTAAATGTCCCTTCATGACTGTTGTAATGATCAGTTTATGTTGAATCGGCATCACAAAGGTGGTAATTCAACTGGATGATCATTTTGGAGGCTGTAGTTTGTGGTGCTGTTGAACTGTACAGAATTACACATAATAGAAACGTGTCATTTCAACTCATTTCAGTGATACTAAAAACCACAGCCTCCGAGCTGAAAACACAGTTGAATCAACAGCTCTCTCTTCTTTGAAACTAATGCTGAATGCCAGAAGCTTTATGAATGCATTTATTTTTACAAGTGAACCTAAGGGAGTGACAAGTGAGCGTAGATGCATTGTGAAAACAATTGTTAGTTCCAGTCTGAAGTTTATTTGTATTGAGACAAACTTAAATATTATGTATACATTTGATATTTCTGACTTTATTTGTTAAATTAAAAACAAATATTTTTTTTTTTCACAATAATTCTCATGTTTGGTAGTGTATGTGGTATTAGTAGGATCAATATATTAGTGTCAAATTAAACATCATCTTAAAGTACTACATGGGAATCACACATTTTATGAGGAATGTAATTATAATAAAATGTATACAAACCATTATTATTGTTAAGAACTAGAAGCAGTGTATTTTAGACAACACATTCCTCTGGTGAACCAAATGCAGCAGAATTGTTGCCATAGCACAGCACTGAGGTCTAGTCCAGTCTAATGTCTCCACACTGCTGAATGGACGGAGAGCTTTCATGAAAAGCAGGATGTTGACAGATTGTGACAGTGGCCAGCCCAACCACCAGATCTAAAAACCACTGAACTATCATGGGAAGTAGGTTTCCTCCTCTTTCATGTCTCAAACAACTGCAGGCTGTCAGGATGCAGAGAGACAGCAGGAGATGGAGATGGTCATACTCTCATACAGTATTTAGGGTTATGTGTTGTATCCAACCACACCTTATAACACACTACAGTTATACCTCCAGTGTCCTCACCTTTGGGCTCACTTTCAGCGTCACTCACAGAAGGAACGCACCCATTTATCGTCTGGTTTTGTCCGTAGAGAAGCCTTTCCCCTAGTGAAAAGAAGAACCTGTCATTTTTCTGCCGACAACATACAATTTGGTGAATTTTGAGAATTGAGGTGACGGACAAGGAGGACTATATTTAAATCGGGTTAGGTTGACTTGGTTTGTTTGAAGCAGATGCACCAGTTGGCTATGCTGTTGATAGACCAGTTCTAGGTCTGTGGGTTGCTTTTGGGGTTCATTAGTCAAAATGTAAGGCCGGTGGTTAGGGTTAGGGTCACACATGAAAATATGAGGGCGATATTTGTCAAGAACATTCTACACATGCCCACAGTCCTAAGAGGAAGTCTAGCTAGCTAAAGTGAAAACACCTGTGTGGATGTACCACTGCTGTTTATGGCATGTGATGAAAGCATAGTACAATATCAGTAAAACCAGTCCGAAAGAAAATCTCAAATTTGGGTTGAACCTCTGCTTCTGAACCCAAGAAAAAGTCCAGGATAAGCAAAGGTCAGTATTATTACTTTTCTTTTAGGCAGTTTGTTTACTGTCTACAAGCCACCAGAAAGCAAAATGCTGATGTATA